>JAOTOM010000828.1:0-47000 GCA_034440615.1 Ashinkailepas kermadecensis
TCATAATGTCCACAGTTCATATTGTCCACAGCTTATAATATCCACAGCTCACAACTTCCTCAGCTCGTAATGTCCACAGCTCGTAATGTCCACAGGTCACAATACCCACAAGTTCATAATGTCCACAGTTCATAATGTCCACAGGTCACCATGTCCACACCGTGTCCGCAGAAATATGCTCAGTGAAATCATTTTCGACCTTATCGTACTCGCGTGGCAAACCGGAGAATTTAGAGACCTCTAGTTCAACTCTAGTCAACAGATCGCAGGTCGATGAGTTCGTGCAAAATGCGGCAGGCCGAGGAATTCATACCAGATATGTCTTGTGATCCAAATTGGATATTTTTGTACCTTTGGTTTTGAGCCTGACATGTTTAGTCATTATCGATGGATCATAGATCGACCGACTATAGTGACTAACTTCTTAAATAATTTGTGATCGAGTGTAAACCCATTGGTAGCTTTCCGATTCTCCTTCATATTGGTGGGGCGATCAAGGAGTCGATCCGCTAACTTTTTGTTTCTAAACCGAATGGCATGAAATCTAGTGGGCATTATTGACGCCTGGAGACCTGTTCACGCTGAAAGATTCAAGATAATATCTCTTATGGAATGCAAGTTGCGAAATGGTTATTACGAACATCTACGGGAATCCACAAGCGTTTACGGGCAATTACGCATGTGCCAGGGCCATTGCCAAAGTCTGCTGCACCTTTGAACGTTTGCGGTCCTTTATGCACGTCCACGGGCCCTAACGAACGTCTACACCAATACAACTAAATGTTAGCAAAAAATGAGTGAATAAACACAGTAAAATGCATAATTAACCAAATGCTTCGTAAACATCTCCACTCCTATAGCTCGGATGTATAGTTTTTCGAAGACAAATCTATTAATATCTCTCTTCAACGAGTCAAAATGACGACCACGATCACAACCCAAGAATAACAGACACATAGGTAAGCACGCCATACGCGGTTACTGCCCAAATTTTCGTGCGCTTTTGGAGTGGACAAAACTAATCTTCCGATGCAGAAATATTGGTGAGCAATATTTTAACAGCGGTTCCTTTTCTGACGCCACAGGCACACACAATTCACAAAAGTTCAAACACGCCTTTAGCGCGGTAAAATGCATGTAGCCTCCGGAGACCCAATACCACGTTGGTTGGAATTAAGGTTGGTTTAGCGGTCAGGGAGTTCGAACAGAAAGGCGAAGGGATAAAATGATAAATGCCCATTTTAGGTAGATTCGGCTAGATTAGAAACGGTTATGCAACATTTACCGGAAAGGTGTACTAGGATACTTTTGCGGTGCTGTTAGATCTTCCACAAAATGTTGTCACCCCCTCAGACACAAATTACATGTTGAGGTCATCCTGTGCTACTGACTTAGTGTCCCACTGACACTGGAAGTGATATTTAGCGCCGAAAGGCCATCATAGGTCACTGGCCTAAGCTCACTCTGAGATCAGCCATTCATATGTTGCACATTAGCAACGTCTTGCAACGATCTCATCGTTAACCTAGTTGTACGGGTACCGGCAAAGAACCGGCGCGTTTGACTGGTGCCGGCACCGGTATCGAATTTCGGACAATTTCGGTCAACATTTCCTGGTAGCGGCAAAGTACCAGCATTGTCAGCCTGGCCACCACTCCGATACCGCGGGCACTATTTCGGTACCGGTTGCCGCAACTGTTGTACTAAAATTTTACGTTACTTTTGTGAATGTGGATGGCGTTGAGATACGCCAGGTACATAACATTATCATATATTAATAGTATTATTACATTATTATACTATTTCCGGGATATTATATACGTCGTCATAGTCGCCGGTGTATACCCAGAGATAGGTATAGGAACATTGGCTAAGGCATGGGCAGGGGGGGGGGACCGTGGGCGCCATGGCATCCCCCCCAAACACTTTTCGTGAAAGCTTAACATTAACCCCATGGCGGTACATCTAAGAACCGAACCCAACAGGCCGAGTTGTAAACAGCGAAGCAGGGTTTCTGAGGTTGGATAATTCTCCTGTCATTGACAGAACTCACGTGCCGGACCCCCACCCTCCACGCAACGGTGTCGCAAAGATAATCAAACCAAAAACAACATTTAATAATAATCAGAATTAATGTGTTAATTAACGACGTTTTCAACTGCAATGGTTATTTAGCATAGGCATCTCTCACGCCGTGCCCGCGAGGGGATAGGTCCTGCAGTTGGTAGCGGGATTCGAACCCACACAATATGGGGCACGGCCGTGAACAAAACAACAGTTGATGCATGTGCGCAAACGTGTAGACAACATTCGGTGGTAAATACAGGCTCACAAGCGTTTCTGGCAGCTGGTCCAGGTTTCCCCATGTAATTATATGACCCATTGACCCATCACCCATGAGAAGCGACACAATTACCGTTTTCTTAAAACTCGACTTTACGCCTATCCCCTAACCACGTTCCATTCTCACGTTCCGAGCACGCTGGACACACCCGACGACACTCGGTTGACCTCAGCCTTTTACTTGGGCTGCATATACTACATCTAGCTTGCCCGCCACTTGCAGCATTTTGCTGGCTGGAGTAAGTTCATGATGAACCTCATATAGCAAACAAGCCACTCGCCAATGCAAGTCATCGTTTCTCGCGTGACCGCTAACTTATCCATAAGTTAGTTTCGTCTTGGCTCGCCGACGTCCTACCAGTCAACGGACCGCCGGTGGAAGTCTTCAGCTAAAGCTCAAAATCATCTCTTCTAGCGTAAACGCCAACTCAGTATTCTACGCCATCTAATCAGGTCGTTTGGTTGAACAAATGCATGAACATTGAACAAATGAAGAGCTTGAACCATCAGAACAAATTACGTCGGCCGTTGTGTGGTGGATAAAAAAACGTTGGTAATCCGTATTGGTATTGGTCATAACCACGTCCCAGAGATTACGGGTGACAGATCAGGATAGACAGGGGAGACAACTTGGGTCTGAAGGGGAAAGGGACAAACCTGACATAGCCTGTTGTTTTTAAATCACAAGAAGTGGTGTCTATTTCGATTCCATTCCACCTAAGGGAAACTTTTACAAGTTGGGTGGACTCCATGCCTAACTCCGGCTGCCCAAAAATGGTCAGATTAGACTCCGACTCCGAATTCTGAAAATTATGCCGTATTCCGGGTTCGACTCCAGCCATAAATATACGCACGAAGTGATGGGCTATGGTTACGCAGTGGGCACATTCCACTTCTTCGCACGTCAGAAATTCCCTAAATGCATTATTAATTGCAGTGAAAGCTGATAGTATATTTCACATAATAAAGGCATAATTCACCTTTAAGCAGTTGCTAACCATTTAGAGAGCTGATTGCAGCAGGAAGGAATAATAAAGATAAAGCAATCTCATAGTATGCACGGAATAAAACATGACCTTCAATACACCAGGAGGTACTGAGTTTGAATGCAAGAACAATGACACAGGTTATATTATTGTACTCAACGTTTCGGACAGTTGCCAGCGTCAGGAGTGATGCTCTAAAAAAATGGATAACGGCAAAACCCGCGACAAAATACACATGAAATACAGAAAAGTATCCTCAGTGCTGCAGACACTCACAAAAAACTCACAACAAACCACAAATAGGGAAGTATTATCCACCGGCACACCATTAAGTCAAAGCAGATAACCTACTCTAAATCGTACTGGAAAAAGCTGGAACCGGAAACAAAGCCAGGCGTTCAGTATTAAATCCTCTCAAGAGTGAGTGAGTCAAATATATTTTAAAGCCCATATTTCCTCAGGGCACTGGCGGATCCAGGGGGGGGACCATTCCGGCCATGGCCCCCCCCAAGCGCTTCAAAGGGGGGGCCATAGTATCTTTTGGCCCCCCCCCCCCAACCCAACGAAAGTAAACTGAATTAAAATGCAGTAATCTTTGCTGAGGTTAAAAAATAGCGTTCCGGGTGAAATAATCTCCAATTTTACAGGTATTTTTTAATAATTTTTTCGAAGCACAATATGGTAGCATAGTAGATTCTGACATATCGAGGGTTCTATGCTGTTAAAGTTCTGCTTACAGCAAGAGATGACGAAATCAGCAGTTTCATTATTCCTTCGTCAGATAGGTTCATGAAGTTTGTTTAGCCAGTAACGGGCAAGTGGACCCAGTGAGCCAGATTTCGAAAGCGGAATTTGAACAGGATGTTTTGTGCGAGTGACCAGTTGAGCTCAGTTGAGCAGCATGTTTCGTATGTTGGTGTTGGGGTTGCTAAGATGAACAGACAGGCTACATTGACTGATTTTTTTCAAGAAGAATAGCAACAGGAGGTATGTATTTACACTGGCGGATCCTAGGAGGGGCTATTCCGGCCATGGCCCCCCCGAAGCGCTTACAAGGGGGGCCATGGTGCCTTTTGGCCCCCCCCGAAACCAACAGAAGTCAACTAAATTAAAATGCAGTAACCTTTGCCGAGGTTAAAAAGTAGCGTCTGGATGAAAGAATCTGCAATTTTAATTTTAAAACAAATTGTTTGGAAGCCAGTGTGGTAGCATAGTAGATTATAACACACATCGAGGGTTCCATGCTCTAAATTCTGCTTACAGCAAGAGTTGACAAAATCGGATCCGCCAGTGTGTACACGTGCATGAACGTTGACGTGGTACAAGACGTTGAACGAGAACGTGAACGTTTTGGTAAGCAAGAACAAAAATCCGGTAACATAGAAACGGTGGAGGTAGGCTGGGGCCCCTACACAGGAAACTATGTTGTCAATTATTATTTTTTTCTTCAGATGGGCCCCTTTGCCAAATAGTGGTCGAAATCCGGTGCTTTTAACCAAAAATAGCGGGAGAAGGGGCACCCTCCAAATCCGTTCGACTCCCACCCTGATGTAATTCCTAGGTACGCCACTGGGGGAGGGGGAGGGGAGGGGCTGACGCCGAAAACCGAAAGTTGGCCCCCCCAAACCGGTGGGCTAGATCCGCCAGTGCCTCAGGGTACCTATGCAATCAGATAACCTACTCGTAAATGAGCCGTAAACATTGCTGGGTGTCTAGTACTAAATTCTCGCTGAGAAAGTATGAGCCTGAAATATATTTAGGCCAATATTTCCTCATGCCACCTTAACAATCAGATAACCTGGTACTATTCCCTCGGAGAGGATTTAGTACTAAACGCCTGGCTTTGTTTCCGGTTACAGCTTGTTTCCAGTGTGATTTAGAGTAAGCTATCCGTTTTGATTTAGAGTAGGCTTCTGTTTTGATTTAGAGGTGTGCCGGTGGATAATGTTTAACTATTTGTGGTTCGTTGTGAGTTTTTGTGATTGTTTTTAGCACTGAGGAGGCTTTTCTATATTCCACGTGTATGTTGTCACGGGTTTTGCCGTTTAATTTTTTTTTAAACATCACTCCTGACCAAGGTTATATAAACAAGATAGAATATTCCGCTCCAAAAAGGGTGCGAGACATTAGTGCCCAAAAAGCACTGGGTGACATCATCCGGCTTGCATATGTGCTGACTATCCGAGGTTGCGATTCAGCATTGTCTGTGGTTGCCATTATGGAGCATTGTTATGGTAATAGGTGAAGTCCTAAATAAAATAGATAAAGTCCCAGCAGACGTTCGGAATGCAAATACAAAAAGAAAGGAATGCGTTGATATCGCCGGATGTTGCGCAATTTGCGAGACTTTTAACTGTAATAATCACATCCGCCACCGCTCGGCACTGTCATGTTAGCCAGGCTGCGAGTTTGTTTACATCGTTGAGATCGGTTGCTATAGTTCTACACACTGCACGCCGTCTGACGTCACAAGTATTGGCCAATGTGCCCCACTTTTGCTTGTGTTATACAGCCGGAATTCACCCCCCCCCCCCCTGCTCCTGACGCTGACCACTGGCCGAAACGTTGAGTACTATAATATAACATGTGTCATTGTTCTTGCATTCAAACTCAGTACCTTCTGATATATTGAAGGTCGTGTTTTATTCTGTGCACACTATGTCTAAACCCCAGGAACATTTTAGAGACATTCTTCGCCGTATTAAAGCCATCTCGATCATCCAAACTGCTGCGCAGTGCGGATGCGACCGAACTAGGTCTCAAAATTGCTGAGTTAACTTGAATTTCATGTTGGTTAGCAAGCTGTAAAACAACTGACGGAATTAAATTACTATATCAAATAACCAACCCTGACAGTGGCTGACACTTTCCACAGCAGGTCGATGCTCATGTGCCTTGCATATAGTGCCATGTATTTGAAGGGGTATTGCAATGATGTTTTTTATTCGAAAGTTGAAAACCTATAATTATTATTCAAATCAGGTATTTTGTTCCCAGTGAACCCCATCAAGACTCTGGCTACGATTGGCGACTCAACTACTCCTACTCCGACTCCAACAATTTTTTTCAAGTGAGTCGACTTCACCATAAAGCCGCCAAATTTTGGCTGATTTCTGAGTCAATTCATACTCCGATCGGAATCAAGAACAAGCCTAGGAAAAAATTACATGATATGCTTTTTAAATGTACATCGAAATCACCTGTTGACTTTAACGTCATAAACAAACTTTGCAGAGATGTTGCGGCGAGTACATGACTGAGGAAATCATGGTACCACTCGATAGCTCGTACTTGTACATGCGCCACTTTAAGTATTAGCTCATTAGATCCAATTGGCCCAAATAATGCAATAGACGTTATGATTCGGGGTATAAATTCGCGCGCCAGTCATGTTATATATAAAGCTGCGCTACTTTAGTTGTCTCTGCTGAAGTGTTAAAAAGAAATGCCGAAAAATAACGCAACTTGGGATGGAGCTGCATGATTTAAGTGGCCAAATCCAAGAAGAGTAAGCATTTATGATAAGTGTTCTGACGTGATATTTTACGTTCCGCGTCAAATTATCTGACACAGTGGCCATGCTCCTTATCTGGAAAAAAAGTGCGCCTCCCGAAGCTATCGGACCTGCGTGATATGCTGAACCTGGAACCCAGTGTGCCTGGCAGTCGCTATATCACAACAGGACCGGCGTTCTGTATCCACCAGGGCACGCATGCCGCTCGAAGGCATCAACTTCGAAGGCCGAAGGCCGGTTCATAAAGTACATTATATATGGTCTTGAAATATTTATACATTGCTGAAAACGGAAAATTGGTTTCCGACCATTCCGCACTCCACACCTGCGTAAGAAGTTGCACCTCCTTCCCCCGTCAAAAGGTGGGATCTGGATGCACCGTAGTTGGGATGAAGGAATATTTGCGAAAAGAATGGAAAGTATCATCAAGTGTGTGGACGTCATGGGTGCAGAATGAAGTGGATATAATCTGTATATCACGTTTTGGCGTAGATTAGGTCATATGACCGACCCTCCAATACATTTTTAGAATAAATTGAGGTGCCCCCCCCCTTAACTGAGGTCGTTCCGCTGCCACCGGCAGGGGCTCTTCTTGGTTGCACTCTGTGGACACAATTAACTAGTTAATGACCAAATTTGTCAATTAGCTTTCCCGGGAATGCTGAAAATGAACCTCTCTAATCCTTATAATGCTTGCCTGAGTTGTTTTTAAAGATGTCCAGGGTACTGCTACTTACAATGGAGTTTGATAGCTGATTCAAATGTTCAACTACCCTGTTGGTGGAGAATGACTGTCTTAACCTTGTCCTGCTATGGTTAACTTTAAGTTTAAATTGATGACCTCTAATTGCATACTTTCTATTTGTTATTAATGTTGTTAATCTCCGTATTATTATACAAAGAAAGCTAATGGTAGCCTGCATTCAAACAATCTCTGGCTTCATATATTACCTTGATGTTTATATATATATATATATATATATATATATATATATATATATATATATATATATATATATATATATATATGTCCGGGCCCGGGCTGGGCACGGGCTCAATATCCACGGGTCGGTCTTGTCCTGGTTATTGTTTTGATGAGCCCGTAGCACTGATGCCAACTGGGCCAAAGTCGGAAGTAGGCCAAAGGGTGTAGTAGGCCAAAGTCGGAAGGGTTGAATCCCATCAGGAGGGGCTGCGTTCCTCCTGAGATGAGATTTAAAGCACATGTAGCAGGTAAAATTAAGGATAATCCGACAAAGGTTCCAAACTTTAACAGGGCAGACTTTGACAGCGTAAGAGTGACTTTAGGTGACATTAGATGGGAAAAAATTCTGCAATTTGAATGCCTGCGAAATGCTCAGATGAGACATGTGCCCCAAAAGCAAAGGCACAAAATAAAAGTAGGAAAGCCGGCATGGCTTACACCAGATTTGAAAAGAGCAATTAAGGCTAAGAAGGATGCATTTAGAATGTTGAAGGAAGCTTCAACTATCATAAATCTAAGGAAGTATCAAAAAGCTAGAGATGCTGTGAAGCAGAAAACCGGAGCAGAAAAGCGAGCAAAAGAATTGGGCTTGGCTAGAAACTGTAATGGAGATAGCAAAAAGTTCTTTAATTTTTACAAGCTGAGTAAAGTTTCTAGCACAGTGGGTCCACTGGAGGTGAACGACACTATATTGAGTGAGGATGTTGAGATGGTTGAAGAGCTGAGCAAACAGTTTAAATCAGTATTTACAGTGGAAGATATGACCAATCTGCCAGCCGTAGATCATGGGTCAGTGACAGGGGATAGGATAAGTGATGTTGTTCTCAATCATATCAGGAAAATAAAGTCAAACAAGGCAGCAGGACCTGCTGAAATTTATGCTAGGCTACTGCGTGAAGCTGAAAAGGAACTGGCGATTCCACTTAGTGTAATATTTTGTAGATCAGTTTCACAAAATGAAATTCCTGAAGATTGGAACATGGCAAATGTAGTTCCAATTTTCCAGGAAGGCGAAAGAGGGAAAGTTGAGAACTATAGACCCGTAAGTCCCACATCCCTAGGCTGCAAGATACTTGAATCAATTATCAAGGATAGAATAGTTAGTTTTCTGGAGGGAAACCGATTGATTCAAGATTATCAGCATGGGTGTAGAAAAGGTCGATCATGTCTCACAAATCTCTTGGACTTCTTTAATTTTGCTACAGACCAGTTTGATCGATGACATCAGGTTGATGTAGCATGTCTTGATTTCAGTAAGGCCTGTGATAAGGTGCCCCATAAACGGTTAATGATGCAGTTTCCGGTCCATGGTATTGCAGGTAGCCTTCTAAAATGGATAGAGTTATGGCTTTCAGACAGGCAGCAGAAAGTGATGCTAAATGGTACAAAGTCATCATGGCAAGACGTCCTAAGTGGAGTCCCCCAGGGTACTGGAGTACTGGAACCACTATTGTTCATTATATTTGAAAATAACATCGAAAGTGGCCTAAGCAGTATGGTTTTGAAATTTGCCGATGATTTGAAGGTCTTTAGGGCAATCACAGGGCAAAATGAGGGCCTCACTACAGAGGGACTTGGATGAGCTGGTGAAGTGGTCTGAAAAGTGACAAATGAAATTTAACTTTGATAAGTGTAAAATCATACATGTAGGTAGACAGCATATCAGGGATTCATACTTGATGGGTGGCCAAGTATTAGCTGTGACTCAACAGGAGAAGGATTTAGGTGTTATTTTGCGCACAAAATTGGAGGCATCAGAGCAGACTAAAGAAGCTAGGAAAAGAGCACTAAGAATGCTTGGGGAAATAAATAGGAATGTATCGTACACAAGTGAAGAAATCATCAGGAAGCTTTACTGTGTCTATGTCAGGCCGCATTTGGAATACTGTGTTCAAGCTTGGTCCCCTAGCTATGAAACAGAGTGTTGGCTTTTAGAGAGAGTGCAAAAGAGGGCTACAAAAATGGTTAGTGGTACAAGCGCCTTCGGTCCTTGCTCCGCTGCGGTAAGACAACAAATTTGGCGTTGGTTTCATGTGAATCGGTCACATGGTTCGGCGGCTATGCCCATTTTAGTGGAATTCATTTCCCTGCTCCCGAATATTTATATTTACAGAATCTGTCTCGCGGAGGTGTCACCGCCGAGAAAGCGCGCGCACCCCACGTTTGTATCGACGGCTGGCGAAATTCGTGGGAACGGGAGTCATGCCGGCTCCCAGCTTGAAGCGCAAATTGCCGGCGAAAAATGTAGGCTGGTAAGGGTTGCGGGCATCGACGATTGCAACCAAATGATTTGCCATGGGGAAAATCCGAAGGAACCGTGGGCATCACAAAGCTTGGGGATATCAGCGCATGCAACTTTCTCCCCGAAATGTCATCGGGCAGTGGTGTGGGGACAGTGTAAAGTGGAGTCTTTTTCACGAACCGAAACACGTGCAGCCCGTGTGACGATGACGGCGCGCGTGCACACTGCAGCCAATGATAGTCTATAGGAAAATGGGAGGTCGGCGGCTCCGGCTATGAGCCAATGCTGGCTGTGAAACTCGACAATCTTGGTCTTCAGAGCCGATGGCAGACCTCGAACGAAACGAAGGAATGTGTGCTGCGAAGCAGGCACTGTTCGACCGTGCAGCAGCGGCAGGACGATGGCATGTGGTTCTTCGGACCGAGCTAGAGACCCACAGAAGCACAAGATGGGGGGGGGGGGAGAAACATAACCGTCTGCCGCCTATGAGTGATCTTTGTTGAATTGTGAGCCTAATGGTGTCCAAACCGTAGCGATTTGATGGATGATGCAACGTGCGCGAGCTGGTAAACATTTTACGAACCGGGCCCCCGGGCGGCCGGGCCGATGGCCGGATGTGGCAAATCGTCGGTTGTGCCGGGCAGCCGATCAAAATATCACAATAACTTTAATTATATCAGGTACATTGTCTTACAATTTTTAGCGTGAGCAAGTCCCAATGCATCGATTGCGTCCACCAAATTACATGTCATTCGGATCAGAAACAAAAAGTTAGCGGGTTGGCTTCTAGAACACGCCACCAATACGAAGGAGGATTGGGACGTCACCAATGCGAGGGTTAAGACTAGATCCCATTGCATTTAAGAATTTAGCCACAAGAGTAGGTGCATTTACCATCCCAATGCATCGATATTGACTAAGAAACATCAGGCTCAAAATAAAACGCAAGCCAATATCCAACTCGGATTACGAGAAACATATCTTGAATGAATTCATCGTCCTGCAGCATCTCGCGCGAATTGATCGACCTGCCATCTGTTAACAAGAGGTGGACCAGAGGTATCTACGTCTGCCGGTTTGCCGCGCCGCCAAATGCGATAAGGTCGAAAATGATTTCACGTAGCATATTTTCGCGGAAACGGTGTGGACATTGTGACCTGTGGACGTTATGAACTGTGGACATTATGAACTTGTGGGCATTGTGACCTGTGGACATTACGCGCTGTGGACATTACGAGCTGTGGAAGTTGTGAGCTGTGGATATTATAAGCTGTGGACAATATGAGCTGTGGACATTATGAGCTGTGGACGTTATGAACTGCGAAAATAATGAACGTGTGGACATATGAGCTCGAGTTCGTAGACATTATGAGCTGTGGACAGTATGACCTGTGAACATTATGAACTCGTTGATATTTTGAACTCGTGGACATTATGAACTTGTGGACGTTATGAGCTTGTGGTACTTACGAGCTGTGGACACTGAGCTGTGGACATTGTGACCTGTGGACAGTGCGAGCTGTGGACATTATAACCTGTGGACATTATGAACTGTGGACATTGTGAGCTGTGAAAGTTATGAACATGTGGACATTGTGACCTGTGTACACTATGAGCTGTGGACATTATTAATTTGTGGACACTGAGCTGTGGACACTGTGACCTGTGGACATTATGAATGCCCCCCCCAATTAACAGATATCACTGGAATGGGGTGATCTGTCTGCAGCGTTTCCGGCACGTCCCAATCACGTGGACCGCACACGTGGCAATGTGAACTGTTTTCGCATATGGTGTTAAGAGCCATGCGTGCTGCCGTGGCAGACTGTGTGATGGGCATACGTCGACCTCCTTGAGCAGTGCGGTGAATGAATGTTTGTGTTCTTCTCTGATGCATACATATGCGTATGAATATGTGAAAATGGTGCTGACACCAATCTTCGAATGGTGGGTAATGGCAGAGATGCTCAGGTCGAAAATACCTACAAAGAGCGGTGGTTTGGATTTTAATTTTGGTTTGGTGAAGTCTCCCCTGAATACAGTCATAATATTATATGGTACTTGCGACCCCCACCCCTCCCTTCTTCCACACCGGTCTGGTTCACATACCTTGAAAATCATTATTGCGCCATCGATAAAGTAGGTGCCTATTCATTGTCATTTCCTGTTTGAGCCTTTAGTGTGATGCGTTGGTGTGCACATCGTTGTTTTTCTTAGAAATGCAAAGCCTGTTATCACCAGCGTCACAAGCGGACCTTGTGTACGAGGAAAAAGTAACTGGAAGCGCGTAAGACCGCGACCACCTCACAACCAGCGAAGTTTCACCAACAGATCTCAAACATAGCCAGTTTTGCGAACAATGGTGGCCTTCGTGGTGAAGGTGGGAACTATTTGAGCAGGGTCGTGGTTAGTCTGTGACTGTGGAGAGGTATGTGTCGTGTCGTGTCTGTGTCGTGTCATGCGCCCACGCCCCAGCATGTTGTGACGCGTGAGGAGCAGGGTCGTGGTTAGTCTGTGACTGTGGAGAGGTATGTGTCGTGTCATGCGCCCACGCCCAGCATGTTGTGACGCGTGAGGAGCAGGGTCGTGGTTAGTCTGTGACTGTGGAGAGGTATGTGTCGTGTCGTGTCTGCGTCGTGTCATGCGCCCACGCCCCAGCATGTTGTGACGCGTGAGCAGGGTAAATGCTTCAGCAATGCCGGCTGGTCGGTGCCTACACGTGAAGACTTCACCTAAAGGTCGGTGCCTACACGTGAAGACTTCACCTAAAATAGCACAGTGTTCCAGTAAAAAGAACAGGCTGATGTGGGTGTGAGCTAACGTGAGGCCGTCACGCAAAAGGGGGCTGTAAATTATTACCGGTCACTGTGTATTGCTGACTTTGCCGCGCGTCCAGTACACAGCATGACTTCTGAACCTAGGGATCGACCTCTGGGACATGTAAGGCGGTGTGGCAGTATCAGAAAATGAGGTAGCAAAATATGCAGTAGGTGAAAGTACCATGAGTGCCCTCCATAAAGGTACCCAATGGTTCTCCTGATCAATATACTGGTGAAAGTAAGCACTCTAATTGGTCTATACAGAAGGCGAATGTGCTTAAATAGTTTTCTGACAGAGGTCTACAAAGGACACATTTGGAATACCACTCTCCATTTTGCGCTCGCAAGGTGCTTATTTGGCCCGCAATGTTTACATTGGACCGAAGTGGTACCAATATTGCTTGATCTCTTAATGTTGTGATATGAATTATGGAAATAGCGCAGAGGGTGCTATTTCCTTATGTCTGACCATAACGAATCGCATGGCAGCTAAATGCGTGCATACACATGAACGTTCCAACATGTTTTTTTTTGCAATGCTTCATAATGAGCGAAGTTACCGCATACCAGGCTCGTCATGATTGAGACTAACTGTAACGTAACGTCGGTCAAAGCACGAATGGATCACCAATATGCGTTCGTAAAATATCGACATGGTGTGAATGGATACGGTAAAGGCACCTTCATTGACTGTTGAAGCTTCTGCTTGCGTGCAGCTACTGTTTCATTGACCTCATTCCTTTGCCGGTTAACGTAGGTAGGGCACCTTCATTCACCGCTGAATGAAGCGGTGCTTCACACCGCTTTCGCTTGTGTGCAGTTACGTTACATTGACCTCATTTCTCCGCCCGTTGACGTCAGTGCGCCTTACATATGCCTATATATAGCTCATACTGGCTAACCGTCGCAGCCCTACGACTCGCCCTGAAGAACGCATGCAATCAGAACGTCGGCGCAGCACCGCTCTTTGCAGAACCACCAGCTTTGTGTATGGAAGCAATGGCCTGATACGTTATTTTGGCCACTTCCGTCCAACTTCTAATGCTGCAAACACGCAACGCTTTCGGTCTAAAGACAGGATATTGACTTGGAAGCTCAACTATGTCGAATTTATATATGCATTTAGTTCCTGTTTGGGTTAATTTATATCTGCGTGTGGTTAAGATTGTTCAGTGTCACATAATGCATGGCAGGGTGTCAAACTTATTTCAAAAGGTTCGAATGCCAATTCACGAGTCAAAGGGGATATAAGCAGTATCAAAGCAATAAATAAACCGCTCCAAGACGGACTGAGCCATGACTTACGAATCATCTAGGGGGAGGGGACAGAAAAGGTGTGGCATCGACAATGGGTTTCACAGATGTTCCATAAACGTGAATATGTGTTTGGGCCAAAATCGTAGCCGGCTATGACTTCCCTACCGCGGTTCAGGCGGCGGCTCGCCTCAATTCGGTCAGCAGCGAATTGCTTTGGGTGTGCTTGGCTAGCGGAATTAGCCGATATGTTGTCTAGCCATCTCACGCCGCTTCATCTTATTTCTTAGTTGACGCGCCTCGGTATGAGGCATTGCGAATTGTCTGCATTGGTAACCAATTGACAGCACCTGAAACACAAGGCAAATGGCTGCTGCAACCGCTTCTTGGCGATCGGAGCGCTTCGGGAAGACAGTAAGAGCTATCACCTACACTGCTAACGCTACTACGGGCACTGCACTCTGACCCACACTGCTAACGCAGCGGGCACCCCACTCTGACCCACACTGTTGACGCTGCGGACACCGCACTCTGACCCACACTGCTGACTCTGCGGGCACCCCACTCTAACCCACACTGCTGACGCTGCGGGCACCGTACCCTGACACACACTGCTGACGCTGCGGGCACCATACCCTGACACACACTGCTGACGCTGCGGACACCGTACCCTGACACACACTGCTGACGCTGCGGGCACCGTACCCTGACACACACTGCTGACGCTGCGGGCACCGCACTCTGACCCACACTGCTAACGCTGCGGGCACCGCACTCTGACCCACACTGCTAACGCTGCGGACACCGCACTCTGACCCACACTGCTGACTCTGCGGGCACCCCACTCTGACCCACACTGCTGACGCTGCGGGCACCGTACCCTGACACACACTGCTGACGCTGCGGGCACCATACCCTGACACACACTGCTGACGCTGCGGGCACCGTACCCTGACACACACTGCTGACGCTGCGGGCACCATACCCTGACACACACTGCTGACGCTGCGGGCACCGTACCCTGACACACACTGCTGACGCTGCGGGCACCGCACTCTGACCCACACTGCTAACGCTGCGGACACCGCACTCTGACCCACACTGCTGACGCTGCGGGCACCGCACCCTGACCCACACTGCTGACGCTGCGGGCACCGTACCCTGACACACACTGCTGACGCTGCGGGCACCGTACCCTGACACACACTGCTGCGGGCACCTCAAGCGACCCACACTGCTAACGCTCACACCTGCCCTGACCCAAGCTGCTAGCGCTGAGGGCACCGCATGCGTGGCTGAGATGTACTTCTCACTACTTCCACTGCGAGCCTGGACAGATAGTCATCGCAAGCCAACGGACACATCTCGACTTCGTAACCCATGTTGCGGGAGAGGGCTGCTGCCGCCATCGGGGGAGGGCTGCTGCCGCCATCGGGGAGGGCGAGTGCCGCCATCGGGGAAGGGCGGCTGCCGCCATCGGGGGAGGGCTGCTGCCGCCATCGGGGGAGGGCGAGTGCCGCCATCGGGGGAGGGCTGCTGCCGCCATCGGGGAGGGCGAGTGCCGCCATCGGGGGAGGGCGAGTGCCGCCATCGGGGGAGGGCGGCTGCCGCCATCGGAGGAGGGCTGCTGCCGCCATCGGGGGAGGGCTGCTGCAGCCATCGGGGGAGGGCGACCGCCCAAAGGAATGGATGCGTGTCGCCCGCAAAAATCGTGCTTGTTTGATCATTGCAAATAGCGAAGCTTTAATGTGCTAACAGTTTGGAAACAGAACGGGCATATAAGACATTCCTTTGTTTGGCACGTCATGCGCTATGTGCTAGACCATTTCGGCAGTACGGGGTAACTATCCTCACTACCCCACCCTCCGAAGGGGAGCGAATTCGTTCTCTAGTCGAGCCGGGCTAATGTGGGGGGGGGGGGGAGGTGTTGCCCGAGACAGGCGAGAAAAACCAGACCACGTTCTTTGTGGTGCTAAATCGATTCAATGCACTTCCTGGTCGAGCATTCACGAACTACGTCACGCTCCTATCACAGCCTGCTCTGCGGCATGCCTTCTCCCGTTCAGTTCATCTCCTAGGCCAGTGAATGACAGTACCGCCCCGACCGTAACACAGTGAATGACAGCACCTCCCCGATCGTAAACACTGCAATATTTCATCCCCATCAGGTCCCCAATTGACCTCTCTCAGACACTTCGTCGACCACCAGGATATTCGGCAGGTCTCTATAGTCGGCGATTGCTTGTTCCACCCTCTCCACAAAACCTTGAGTGACCCTCCATGATCAATTCGGTGCCAAGTGGTCTCCTACTCACATCCTCAGCTGGGCTTGCTCAGCTTCCTCATTATCTCTCCCTGAGCGTCCGTGCCGCCTCTCGGTCTTGTCACGACGTTGCCCGTCTCCCCGTGTCGGCGGGAATGTCTTCAGTTGTCAATCTATTCCTGCACGTCCTCTGCCATATTGATTGGGCGGGGGCTGGCGACACTTAGCCCACGCCGTCGGTGAGCGGCCAGGCGCCACGTGCCGCCCGACGCGCACACTCCGACGGACTACACTAGAGCGGTCCTTATTGGGCGGGGGCTGGCGACACTTAGCCCACGCCGTCGGTGAGCGGCCAGGCGCCACGTGCCGCCCGACGCGCACACTCCGACGGACTACACTAGAGCGGTCCTTATTGGGCGGGGCTGGCCACTTAGCCCACGCCGTCGGTGAGCGGCCAGGCACCACGTGCCGCCCGACGCGCACACTCCGACGGACTACACTAGAGCGGTCCTTATTGGGCGGGGGCTGGCCACATAGCCCACGCCGTCGGTGAGCGGCCAGGCACCACGTGCCGCCCGACGCGCACACTCCGACGGACTACACTAGAGCGGTCCTTATTGGGCGGGGGCTGGCCACACTTAGCCCACGCCGTCGGTGAGCGGCCAGGCACCACGTGCCGCCCGACGCGCACACTCCGACGGACTACACTAGAGCGGTCCTTATTGGGCGGGGGCTGGCGACACTTAGCCCACGCCGTCGGTGAGCGGCCAGGCGCCACGTGCCGCCCGACGCGCACACTCCGACGGACTACACTAGAGCGGTCCTTATTGGGCGGGGGCTGGCGACACTTAGCCCACGCCGTCGGTGAGCGGCCAGGCGCCACGTGCCGCCCGACGCGCACACTCCGACGGACTACACTAGAGCGGTCCTTATTGGGCGGGGGCTGGCGACACTTAGCCCACGCCGTCGGTGAGCGGCCAGGCACCACGTGCCGCCCGACGCGCACACTCCGACGGACTACACTAGAGCGGTCCTTATTTGCACGACAAAAAGTTTTTTGTCAAAATTTACATGGCTGACCCGACCCACCTAAAGGTTGCCACTTCGGCTAAAAGCAATGCGTAAAAAGTTTAATTAAATAATATTAATATTTAGGGGTCGCTCAACGACTTTGAAATATTATCATATTGGTAATTATTCACCTGTGGGCTATATATTAATTATCCATGGACTCGCCAGTAGTTGTGCTTGTGTTGATAAGGATCATTGACCTATCGGCTATATATGCATCATACATAGAATCGTTAGCAATTATGTTGGTGTTGGTAGGGACGACTGCCGACTGGTAGCCGGTAGCTGCCGCGAATTGAGGCATACGTTTCATTCAGATAGTGTGTGGTATTGCGGCCACGCGGTGACTATATGAACGGAGCGATTGGCGGCAAACATTCACATGCTGCTGCGCTCTCAAAGCAATAACACCTCCCTTATCTTTCTTCTGGCCTTCTGCAAGCTCTCTTTGCATTATAAAATGATCCAAGTTACCATCGAACAAGCAGGCCCTCGCCTACTTTCTATATCTTCATCGAGAGAGAAAACAATAAATAATTCGTGAAGCAGCCACGCAATCCATGGATAAAATTGCCAGTTCCTGGCATCGGGCAAAGATACCACTCTGCCATAAGCAGGACTGCATCAAGAAAATTCAAAACAATTTTGCAAGATGGCTGGCTTTGAAAAAAAAAACTCATCAAGAAAAATCAAACACAAAAGAAATCTGAAGACGACTTTACGGCCAACATTGACGATCTCTTCGATGTCGCCCATGCTGATGCACTTGTCTTGATAAAAATCGAAAGAAGGCCGACAGTTTCTTATCGCACAGCGAGAAAGGGGACGTCGTGGATCGATGTTGTCGGTGGATGAAGCATTGCGAAGGAAGAAAGGGAAGCAAAGAGAAAGAATAGAACAGGAAAGTAAAAGACGACTAACTGCGGAGAAACAGGCAAAAGAAGCGTAAGCAACATAAGTTTTGCCAGATAATTCAAACACAGATGAAGAAGGCATAGGTGATGATGAATATGAACCGGTTGCCAGGCCTAGCTCTGCAACTGCAATACTTAGGCTTAGCCCAGAAAAACGTGGACGAAAAGAAATAATCACACCAGAGCTGGCTTCCGTGTTGGACCGAAACTAGGTCACCGACAGAACAGCCATGATGGTATGTGGAGAAGCTGTCCGCAGTCTCGGGCATGAACTCGGGGACTTTGCTTTAAATCGATCAACCATTCTGCGGAAAAGAAGACAATATCGGAAAATTGCAGCTGGAAACATTTTTAAAAGCTTCAACGGAGATGCAGCCTAGGTTGTGCATTGAGATGGCAAGCTTCTCCCTGACCTTACCGGCAAAAAAAAACAAGTTGATCGATCCCCAGTATTGGTTTCAAATGATGGAACTCCCAGTTGCTTGCTGTGCCAAAACTCCACCGAGAGTTGGTGAGGCCCAAGCACGTGCAATTTTCAATACCATTAAGCACTGGCAACTTGAAGAAGAGGTTCAAGGAATGTGCTTTGACACGACAAGCTCCAATACTGGCATTCAAGGGGCCTGTAGCATTCTGGAGCAGTTGCTTGCCCGTGATCTGCTTCACATTGGATATCGTCATCACATTATCAAGCTTCTTGCAGGTGCGGCATTTGCTGAAGCAATGGGCGTTTCTTCAGCGCCACAATTCCTACCCTTCACGTGACTTCAAGCCGATTGGGAGTGTATAAATCAAGAGAATCATGAAGGCGCTTCTTCAGACGAGTACACTGCACAAGCATTCGCTGATGTGCGAGAAGAAATGATAAACTTTCTGAAGACTACCTTGAAGGATCATCATCCAAGGGAGGATTACAGATAACTATTGGAGCTCACTGTGCTATTCCTGGGTGCTACACCTCCTGGTGGAACACAGTTCTGAATTCCTGGGGCAATGCATCAAGCCAGATGGATGCCAAAAAATCATCTACACATTTAAAGTTTGGATGTTTAGATCTCAAGCAAAGTTAACGGCTAGGGAAGTGTGTGGCCTCCGGGATTTTTGCATTTTCTTTGCACGACTTTACGTTAAAACCTGGATAACGACACTGCAGCCAATCCATGCTCCTTCAAGCGACTTGGCCCTCCTGCAATCGCTGCACAAGTATCGCTCCATAAACTCCGGTATTTCTAAGGTCACAACGAAGAAGCTGGGATCACATCTTTGGTACTTATCGGAACAGCTTGTTGGGCTTGCCCTCTTCGATGAGCGCATGGAAGATAACCTGAAGAACCGCATGGTGCACGCCATGTCCACGGTGAAAGGCAAAGACAATCCTCCCAAACATCTCTCGATGCCTACAGATGACTTGCAAGGCAAGATTATGGCTGACTTTTTCACCACCAACGCAAAAAGCCTGTTCCAGAAGCTGAAATTGCCAGTGGCTTTCTTGGAGGTTCATGCATCAAGCTGGAAGGATAACGAGGCGCACAGAGATGCAAGGGTCATTGCAGCGAAGCTGTCCGTTACAAACGACCACGCAGAGCGTGGTGTTGCCCTGGTCCAGGAGTATTCCGGTCGTTTGACTAAGGACGAGGACCAACTGCAATTTGTTTTTCCCAGTTTCCCATTGCAACATGCAATTCCCATTGGGGAATTGCAATTTCAATTTGCAATTCCCCAGGTGGTCGCCGACCACAGGAAGAGGGTCCCAGACACATTGAAGCGGACCTTAACTGGGCCACAATGAGTGCCTGGTCAGCATGATACCCCTGTTTTAAACAGATAACACTCACTTTTGTGACGGGGACCCAGGGAAAATAGATGGGACCTCCATTTGCTAATGATACCTCACGTATATCAGGTTACCTATTTACAACATTTACGTACTAAATGTTGCCTCCATGGGGAAACATTTAGTCCAATAATTTAAATTGTCGGGGCCTTGAGCGACCTCTAAGTATTATTAGTTATCAATGAAACTTTCCACACACCATGTTTAACCCAAATGGCAACGTTTAGCAGGGTCAGACGAAAATAAATCAAAAGTCATAAAATACGGACCACCCTACTGCAGATGCTCATCAAACCGCAAAAGTGTCACACACGAGCTGGAATAATCCATCGTCTGGCGTCGAGAGCGGGCCGATCTCAGCAGCACAGGCAAAAGAAGACGATGTCCGTTCCTCTGCAGACGGAACACGCTCCGGCGAGATGTGTTTGCTAATGTCAGAGACGATCACGTCCCCTTCATGCTTTACTCAGTGTTGTTTTGTGCCGATTGGTTTGGCCCAACACACGTGTGTTGATAGTCTGTGTATGACGCGCCGCAGTAGGAGGGCCTCGGTCCGATCGACATTTGGCAGAAAATCTGGAGCGATGGTCAATTTGAACACTGAAGTGTTGCATACATCGCCGCCTGGTTAACTCAGTGGATAGGGCACAGGCCTGCACAGGTTTCCCCGTCATGGCACAACGGATTCGAGTTGTTGCATGCGCTCGCTGTTGATTCCTCCATATAAGATGGCCAGTTGACAACTAGCTAGGCAAGGTCGGTGGACAGGAGCCAGTCGGTTGCGTCTGGCTCTGTGGAGACGCTAAACTCTCTTTCCAAATTTTCCTATTGAACTGAATTATCCCGAACAAGAGGTGGGTTCAGGGTTCACGCAATAAGCCTGCGCTTGGTATTGACTCAGAGTCTGCAATGCCTCCCTAACAACAAGTCGAACAAATGTGTGTTAATGAAAAGAAGAACGAAAAACACGAGTCCCGTAAGCCTGGAAAACATTCGTCAGTCAAAATAAATTAATGTGAAGTGGAGCAGAATACGTAGTGTATATCCGTACGGAAATCCGTTTGGCATGGGTAATGAAGAGGATTTGATGGAGTTTTGCAAATATAAACGGATATGGACTGGCTCTCCAACTTTCCCCGCGGAAACAAAAATTGAACAAAACAATCATACTCCTTTCTGTGTTCCAACCGCGACCTTACGGAATAATATTTTGGGATAATAATATGTTGATAGTTATTTTTAATTGTTTGACACACATACGATGTTACTACAGGGACGGAGGACGAATTCTGAAGTTGAGAGGAGACAAGACTGCTGACGACAGAACCAATGGGGGATGGGCATTCCGGACCACCAACCTGCGCCAAAACGATATATTTAGCACCCAAAAAATCGTATAACATTTAATTTTCTACAAGTCTTCATACAAATTGTATGATGCATATATTATCTATCCTGTGCTACCTCTTTCATCGTAAACTGTCATCTGGTAAGTTTTTGAAACTCACTTTGCGTGTACTATCTTTTGCCAACGGAGTTGTTCCCACCCAGTCCGAGCTTCTCAGTCTGCCCGAAGCTCCTGACCAATTATTTCGCTGCAAAATGGGCCATGCGAGCTGGGCGGGTGGAAGAGAGCTGGCGGCGGCGCCGGACCACTGCGGGTACATCGTGCTGCGGCGCCGTACGTGCTCCTGCCACTGCTGGTCGGCGGGCCACCGGTGTCTGTCGCCTGCGACTGCTGGCCGGCGGGCCACCGGTGTCTGTCGCCTGCGACTGCTGGCCGGCGGGCCACCGGTGTCTGTGCCTGCGACTGCTGGTCGGCGGGCCACCGATGTTGTGACTGCGCCTGTCTGTCGCCTGCCACTGCTGGCCGGCGGGCCACCGGTGTCTGTCGCCTGCGACTGCTGGCCGGCGGGCCACCGGTGTCTGTCGCCTGCGACTGCTGGCCGGCGGGCCACCGGTGTCTGTCGCCTGCGACTGCTGGCCGGCGGGCCACCGGTGTCTGTCGCCTGCGACTGCTGGCCGGCGGGCCACCGGTGTCTGTCGCCTGCGACTGCTGGCCGGCGGGCCACCGGTGTCTGTCGCCTGCCACTGCTGGCCGGCGGGCCACCGGTGTCTGTCGCCTGCGACTGCTGGCCGGCGGGCCACCGGTGTTTGTCGCCTACTGCTGGCCGGCGGGCCACCGGTGTTTGTCGCCTGCACTCTGGCCGGCGGGCCACCGTGTTTGTCACTTGACTTACTGCTGGCCGGCGGGCCACCGGTTCTGTCGCCTGCGACTGCTGGACGGCGGGCCACCGGTGTCTGTCGCCTGCCACTGCTGGACGGCGGACCACCGGTGTCTGTCGCCTGCGACTGCTGGACGGCGGGCCACCGGTGTCTGTCGCCTGCGGCTGCTGGACGGCGGGCCACCGGTGTCTGTCGCCTGCCACTGCAAAAGTGTCGGCAAAAGTGAGTGAAAAGTCGCGACAATGTCGTGGCCACTGGCTAGTGGCTCTTGGAGTTTATGGGTGCATCGACCGTGTCGGTCACAAAAGGCGTGTAGGAACGCCGCAGTGAAAGACGCTGAAATCATAGCAAGCACCAGTGCGCAGAAGCACATGGCGACGGTGTCCCAAGTACTAAACCTAAAAGAACGAGATGTACTTCCTCGCCAACTACCCGGGCCACGATATCATGGTCCATGGAAATTACTATAGGCTTCAAGAGTTAACAATAGAGCTCTGCAGGGTAACGAACCTCTTCTCGATATAATCCGAGCAACTCCCAGGCAACCTGTACGATCATGTCCTGAAGCAGGTTGGCAGATGGCTAGATTACTTGTATGAATGTTGTTGCGAAAAATAACAAAAGTTGCAAAATTGACAAGCATAATTCGTGGTACAATGGTCAGTCTCTGACAAAGTGCGCTTGTGGTACCATAAATATGGAAACAATACAGCATTGTTTGTGCTGTGGGGCCCGATCGCCTGACCCATCCACTGGAGAGAGACCAGTGGATCTGTCTGACGTTCACTGCGTCAATCCCATCTGAAGTGTCGAGCGTTAGTATGACACGCCAGTATGTGCCCACCCAACCATGCAAAGATGCCATAGATGGTATACAGTAACGCACCATTTTTGTGTCGACTTTTCCCTTGCCTTAGTTCGCCTTTATCCTGCCCAGGTGATGATTCCGACCGATGTGTCCAGAGCAGAAACCGCCGCAGCTGGCCACCAGCTCGGCCAGACTTCTGAGCCGAGTGTGCCTGCCGTCTGCCCTCGCCTGTGTGTCGTTGAGTGGTGCCAATTTCGGCGACAGAGCGTGGATTGTAAATATTTTGTCCGAAGTGCAGCTGCCGGCTTTTGTATCCGTCTTTTTGCACACGGCGCGGCGAGGCTTCACAATATCTCAGTTTCTCCAGTGCCTGACAATCCTTGTGCATAGATGTGAGTACGCTGACCATGGTTGGTAGTTACATGGGCAGTCTGCGGAGGCGCAGCCAAGACCGGGCCACTTGGTGACCAAAATATTAGAGTGACTTAATTAATTTTCCATGTCTTGTGCCGCTACCAATTCAGTAAGTTTGATGAGGCCGGAAAACTACGCTGCAGGTTCAAAGCCAGGAATCTGACCACCTAGCGCAAGCAGTATAGTGTCTGCTATCCGACTTCATCGAGGTCGCAGGTCGCTCCATGGATAAGATCGTATAACTATTCCACTGATGCCACTCATTCAGTTCATTGTGAAATATACTCAACGGCAAGCGAGCATGGACCTAAGAACAGAGGGCGCTGTCCCCACCTTTTCACGGCCTACGTAAGCGAAGCGAAGGCTAGGCTGTCTATGGTTAAACGCTTCTAAGCTTTATCGTACGGTCCACGTAATCAGTATTTGGTGTAAACCTAGGTGTTTATGCTCACGCCTGCTCAGGTAGGCTTAGTGAGCGTTACTTCAATGTTCATACAAGCAGGACTATATGGAAGTGGGCGGAGCCTGGGGTCCACCTGTGGTACACCTGATCATCCACCGATCCACCGACCTTCCGATCATCCACATAGTGATCATAAGCTGGACAGTGTCCTTGCGTCCAGGATTAAAAGAAAGCGCGTAATTACACTTGAGCGGCTCCACCTGAGCAAGAATAAATCATTGGTCTACGTAGGTCATTTGTAGGAATGTGGATGTCATCTTTCGCAGCGACATAGCGGATCTCCCGCTGACTTGGCGACCAGGCGCGCCAGAAGCTGATGACCAGCGGCTTCGCGCCAGAAGCTGATGACCAGCGGCTTCGCGCCAGAAGCTGATGACCAGCGGCTTCGCGCCAGAAGCTGATGACCAGCGGCTTCGCGCCAGAAGCTGATGACCAGCGGCTTCGCGCCAGAAGCTGATGACCAGCGGCTTCGCGCCAGAAGCTGATGACCAGCGGCTTCGCCGGGGAGCGTTCTGCAGTTGACTGGTGTGTTCCTGTAGGACACCATGAAATGCGACGGGCTGATCTGTCGCATTTTGATATGGCCGGGCCAAAGCCAGCTATGAGTCTTTTTTGTCAGGCAGCAACCAAAAGGGCCATGTACATATGTCATAAGTGATAACGTGTTAATTAAGCGCATGCAAAACTTATTGAACCATAGGCTACCTGCACTCTCGTACTCCTTCGCCTATGCTAGCATACAAACTCCAATATTCCAATCCGTTGCACCGTTTTGGTATTCTTGAGTGCACACAGCCATCTAAATATTCATTCAACGTAATTCCGAGTAAAGCTGACACCCTTCGGAGTGCAATAAAGTTAGTTTCAGACCCCTCTTCTGAGTGCGTTTAGCAGATTACTCGCGACTGTTCCCACGTATCCTGGGATCCAAGCTCCGAGCGGATCCCAGACACCTGGGACACCTGGGTCGGCACCTGGCGACGCGCTGACCTCAGCAGTTGACGCCACAGCCCCGGCAGTCGCGGCGCGTGCTATGCTTAGTTCAGCATTCGTTTTCACAGCGAGCCGACGGTCGGCCGGCCGAGAATGTCATTGCAACATGAAACAGTTGGGTGTCATGCCATTGACACCCTGGCACCATGCGTCACCCTGGCACCAGGCGACAGTGTGGGCAGGAGGTGTCGGAAGTGCGACAACTGGACTGTGTGGTGCAATAGGTGTCGTCAGCCGGCCAGACCAGGGGCGTTGCCCCCTCTCCGTGGGCGGCCTGTAGCCCTGTCGCGCGCGCGACGGCCCCGGAGGCCAGTAAGGCATCACGGGGCAGTCGACGAGGCCAGACGTACGCGAGAGACAGAGGCGAGCGAGCCGCTCTGTTGGACAGTTGTCCGTCGTTGTCAGTCATGATTGCTAGTTGATTTGGAGGCACGAACTTTGGTTGATGT
Organism: Ashinkailepas kermadecensis; assembly: GCA_034440615.1. Classification (NCBI taxonomy): domain Eukaryota; kingdom Metazoa; phylum Arthropoda; class Thecostraca; family Neolepadidae; genus Ashinkailepas; species Ashinkailepas kermadecensis. The sequence continues at coordinate 25,579 of JAOTOM010000828.1, forward strand.
TGGTGTCACTGTTGGACTGTTAAACTGTTGCACAAGTTGTTACCGTTTGGTTAGCTAATCAGCCAGATTAATACAAGTACATTAACGGCTGGTGACTATGAAGAACGGATCGTCGATTTGAGAACTGGCGATTGAGAGAAGCTATTTAATTTGAGAACCAGATATCGTACAGACGAGGCAGAGCCTAGATTAGCAATGCCCAGTCAACTGAGACTTGCCTACAGGAGCAGTGATAAACACGAAATCAAGCATCAACGTGCCATATTCATTGGGCAGATAAATATGACGGTGGCTAGTTAGCGAGCACAAGTCTGCTAGTTAGCATCGACTGTTGCAGTCACCAGATTCCACGTACATCGGAAAGCGTTCAACGGAGGTGTAACATCCGCTGCAGCCAGGAAGCATGATAACTACCAGAGGTGGATAGTCACCGATGACAATGTCCAAATACACCATTGGGCCACTGTAGCAAGCAACCATTGCGGATCCATATCACTAGTACTCCGGCCCACAAGTTCCCCGGTTCATAAGTGCTAAAGCTGCCAAATAACTTCTAAAATTTCCGTGAGCAGGGCGGGCTGACAATTGCCCGGCTCACAAGTACCCCGTTTCATAAGTGCAAAAAAATAGTTCTGAATTATACCGCTAGATGACACCGTAAACGTAAACGGCACCAGAGCTTGCATGCGTGCCGACAGATGGCAGGAGCATGTGGTGTCTATATTGCTCCAAGAAGGTTGAATTCATAACCAAACCTAACCTAACCTAAACTAACCTAAGATGAACTAACCTAACTTCTAACATAACCTAATATGTTTGGAGCAAAGCAACCACCACATGCTCCTGCCATCTGTCGGCACGCACATAAGCTCTGGTGCCGTTAGGCAATTACGGTGACATCTAGCAGTATCATTCAGAACTATTATAGATACTTTTTTCTGAATTATTTTAATATACTGGGTGGTTATGAGCTGGGGTATGTGTGAGCTCACTTTTCCTCTGGTATTCTATATGCTATCTGGCAACTGTTAGCACTTATGAAACCTAATATGCATATCTTAGTATCTTTGAAACGGGGAACTTGTGAACCGTGGAACATATTAACGCCTCCTACCATTGCGTATCTTTTGAGGAACCTCGTCTGCATCTAAATTGATACCATATTTACAAAAATATCGGGATGACGTCATGTGGGCTTCATTCTGCCTTCTCATAAAGGTATCCTGGCACAGATCGCATTTCGTGCCCGATTCAGTGTGCAGATTGATGCGTCAACAATGCGCTGTCATTTCCCGGTTTTCAGTCCGCAGACTGCTGCGTCAGCAATGCGCTGTCATTTATCGGCTCGTCTTGGCAGGCCTGGGTGGGACCAGCCTTGTCTGGACAGTACGCGGCGGTCTGGTAAGGACATAGTCGGTCACAGTCGTAAAAGCAGGCCATATCAGGTCACTGCGGATACACCAGGTCATTACATAACAATCAGTTGTAGCAGGTCACTGCGATACATCAGGTCATGACAGGACTCTCAGTTGTACCAGGCCACTGTGGGTGCACCAGGCCATTGCAGAACTACCAGTTATAGCAGACCATAGCAGAACACAACACCCCACAACGTGACAAAGCAGAAGTGGGAGGACACATTGGATGATGGCAGAACGCACCTGACTAAGAAGGATACACTGGTCGGGCTAGACCGACGGCAGTGCACAATTGTTATCGCTGATCATTTTAGGTTGAGTAGGTCGCCACAGACAATATGAATCAGATCATATCAGGCCACATCAGTTCATATCAGACCGGAGCGGCTGACAGCACGCCACAGCCCGCCACCTCGCCATGTCCCATCGTTGGGTTTTCCACGACGCATTCAACTGCCAGATGGCATAGCGTCGCCACCTCTCACGCCGACTGATCGCGGGTCGACTCGGAAACCCGGCCGGTTGTGGCATTCGAAGTCACGACCCTACGATCACGAGTTCAACTCCCTACCGACCGAGCTACGAATCGAACGAAGCTCATCCCAAGGACCCAACAGACCGACACAAGCCGTCCACGGTGGACTTGCGTCACTATCCTGAGTCGACATACCGGGGAAAAATAAGTACCCATTGTTATGTGCGTCAGCAGGCATATCGCGCTGACGTCAAGAGATGTTTGTTCGCTGACGTCATGGTCGAGACATGGCCTCCCAGATACCGGACACGCCACACGAGCGAGTCGTTGCACCCATGCCTTTCTTGCAGTGCGAGGCAGATAAACACATCAGCGCTTCTTCATATAGAGCAGCATTCGGCGAGAAAATGGTGGAGTGATGAATGCGAAATGCTAACAATTGTCTGATAAAGCATTACTTCCGATCGAAATTCGAAGACATGTTCTGACATTTCGACTAAATTGTCTTCATCAGTGAACATTATATGACAATACAGTCGAAAGGCAACATATAAAGGCAATGTAATTGAAACGTGGGGAATTATCTTTGAATTCCTACCTGAATGAATGTATTAACTCAGTTGTGGAATAATATCGCATTCATCATTCCATAATTATCACCGGCATGTCTCTCCGACAATGCCATGTCACTGGGTTGACCTATTATGACCATTAGCGACCTCATTCTGGCCTAAAATTGATAAATAAGATGTGGTATGAGCGCTAGGAAATATTTACTTGCGGATGACAGTTTCGTGCGTCTCTAACATGCATAGTTCGAAAACTGTTGTAAAGCCTAATTCTGACCTGAACTGACCTATCCTGTGGTGACCCTGTTTCGCTATGCTATAAATGCATTCATACATGTTTATTCCTAAAAGTAATGCTCAAATAACACATGTACTGTCTTTTTATCATTTCCAGAGACTGAGTCGGGATCCTGATATTGACATAATACGCTCTCTGGTGACCTAATTATCAGCCAAAATGCAAATGTAAAGTATGCTTCGGACTCTCCATGACAAGAGCATTCAAACAGTGTTCTGCATTTAATCCTACCATACGCAGATTGGACGTTCGAGGTGTGCTTTCGGGAGCCTACTCTCCCCCGGCCCGGAAAAGGTCGATTTGCTTGCCTGCCCGGCGAGGGTTAAGTATCTTCTAAGAATGTGTTGCCGGCGAACCGTCTGCCGGCAGCGCTAGACCATCCGCCCACAGCTCTGGACCGTCCGCCGGCAGCACTGGAACGTCCTCCGGCAACGGCCGATCACCTGCCGTCAGCGTTGGATTGTCCAATGGGAACGGGGGACCGTAGCATCCTTCAAATGTTTGTAGATACCTGGTCCTAGAGGCTGAAGTGACACCCGGGGGTGTTGTTTTATATACTTTTGTGGGGCAAATTCCCACTCAATGTTGGCTTCCCCCGATAATTTCAACTTTTAACATGGGACCTTATGGAGTGTGCCCTCACCCAAATCCGTTTGGTTTCGACCACTGCCTTCAGGTATTGTGCTCATCTACTCATTTTCAGAATTCAACACCCGTACTGACACCGTTGCTCTAGAATCGCGTGGGCGTGCTTAATTCGCTATGATCGTTATGTTCAATGCACGGATGTTGTGCAGATTGATCAATATTTTGTCCTTAACTTCACGACGCAGAAACCAGTGATTTGTAGCAATGATGTTAGTGACCGATGCAAACCAAAGTCAACGTTTGCTCTCCTCCAAGTCAAGTGTGCCAAATACCCGGTGACTCACAACCCACGGCTCACGGCTCACAGATGCCGAGGCTCTTACTCTCGTAGAGGGTAAGCAACCACATAGTATTATAGGTAGTAAGGGGTGCTTGTCTGCGCTCACAACCCCTCCCCCACCTCCCCTTAACACGCGCCCTGGAGGGCCTCTGAGAATTACGCGCACTGGAGGGGGGGAGGGGCGGATTCCGCCCCCCCTAAGATCTCGGCTCCTAGTAAAGCTGGAGGAACAAAATTCGCAGGGTGGTTGGGCACGGTAGTGAACTCTATTGTGTGCAATTTTCGTGACCTTAGGTCAATATCTTCAAGGTCAAATGAGGTCAGATTGGCAACATTTTCCGGTTTTGCGTGGCTTGCCTTGTCATCGTTATGGATCGCTGCGATTGTGTTTAAATGCTCAAAAATGGGCATCAATGATGTTTTGGACATTACTAATGATGCAATGCAGATGCTAGACCCAACATTTGACCTCAGGTCACCTATATAGCACCACTTTATCAGGTCAGTTACCCGTTCCAGTTACCGGAACCGGCCGCCCGCCCGACTGCTCCGTCGAGCAGCTCGGAGCAATCGGCTTCGTGAAGAAGGGAGTAAAGTACATGAATAAAGTATGGAGACGCAATGACAAACGGTACAAATGACAACCAGTAGTGCATTTATGGCAACATTCCAGTTGATCAAGTTTGGTTCCATTAACCTATCATGAACTTGAACTGACTTGACCTTGGTGACCTAACATGACCTTGCAAATATACAGCATGTCAATATGCATCAAACAAGTCGCTAGTGTTGCCTAGAACACTTCCCTTTTGTCAGTATACTGGAAGCGCATCAGCACCGATTTTTTTGGTCTGGCGCTATAACATTTTTTGACTTTAGCGGCCCCTAACTTGAAAATTTTTCTGCCGATTTCCATTTTTCTTGCTTTAAACGACGCGCCGTTCATTTCTAAGCAGGTACACCGAAAATCGCATATATCGACCGGTAAAATCTGCAGTTATTTGCGAACAACCGGAGGGGTGGGCGGATTTCGCCCCCCCTCTCCAGTGCGCGTGTTAAGCACCAACAATGAGAGTTTACCCTGCTAAAGGTGGCTAAGTATATTTTCAGTGCGCTTCTTGGCCAATCATAAGTGCACACATACATAAAGAACACTAATTAGCCTGCATTTTCAATAAAGACAAGGTATTACAGCTGCGAACATGGTTCAGTCACCCAAAATACGCCTGTGTTCACGAGCATTGCAGGTTTACGACTTTGCTTTCCTCTTCTGCACCTGACAACCCATATGAACAAACTGTCTCGCCTGCCCCGACATGCCCGAGACTAACTGGTCAAGCACGTGAGAGATCATCTCCGTCCGCCTGGTCAACATATTCTGACGTCACACTACGCTGAACTAACCTGATGCAAGAACTGTGACGTCACATGGAGCCCCATGTGTTTCTGTCGGACGGATTGAGGGCCATTTCCGCCTGGGTTGTGATCTATTCTGTGTCCGGCTGTGCCAATCCAACCTCCTGCTTGCGTTGTGCTCCCGCCGCTGTGGCGGGTTCATCCACACATGGTGGGCACGACCGATGGAAGCACCGGGACTTGTGCCGGGCTAGGACGCTTGTGACCTTTCGTGGCATGTTCCGCCACTGCCAGCGGTGGCCAGCGTACCGGCACGACCGCCGCTTCCATGGCCGGGAAAACCGCGGTGAGCGACTGAGCAATGGTGTCAGGTGTTGTCAGCGACATCGTTTGCGGAGTTTCGTCCGGTGATGGTTTCTGGCCTGAGGGTGCATGGACTGACTACCGGGGTCAGTCTCTACTCAGGAGGTCCAGACTGAATTACAGCTACACATTCGCTTTCAGGAGACATCTAGATGGCGGGAGGTCATTTTAAATGCGCGCTAAATAGGGGAGACGGACCCTTTCTCTAATGGGCTCCACAAGAATATTTGTGCCACAACAGTTGTGGCTGGCAGACTCGACGGAGTGGTGTCGAGGTAGGGAGGTTGATGTTGTCACCCCTCTTGATAGTGGTGACAAGATCCCGGATCAAGAATGTTTTAGGTCAACATACCAAACGTAATGTCGCTTTTGGCAAACATCTCAAAACCCGCCCAATTTTAAGAACACCGGTCTAATCTGCTGTTGCTTGACTGGTGATGACGCACGTCAGAGAGTTCTCGACGTCACAGGGATTGTTCGCTGCAGGTTAAGGTATATGCCTGAAGATATTGGAACAGTACACCTACGCGTTTATCACCCTCGAACTAATCAACTCGACTATAAATGGCGCCATTTCGAACCTGAAACGGGGGCGAGCTGATGGATGAACCATCGATTGCATTTTCTGATGCGATCTGAAGATGTGGAATCTGCTGAGACGATTCGGCGATTCCCCGTTGAGTATTAGCCTAATATAATCGTGCCAGAATTACCCGAGCAAGTTATCCATTTGCTGACGAGGCCTACCGATGTGTGCGTCATGCTTCTATTGTCAGGATTTGGTTCTCGGAGGACTATTTACAGGGCGGTGCGTATCACAATGCCTGCATGGTGGCAATTTCCGACTTTATTGCCGTCCCGGGTGGGCGGACGGGATGGTGAGAGCTACTGCCGTCCCGGGTGGGCGGACGGGAGGGTGAGAGGTATTGCCGTCCCGGGTGGGCGGACGGGAGGGTGAGAGGTATTGCCGTCCCGAGTGGGAGGACGGGAGGGTGAGAGGTATTGCCGTCCCGAGTGGGAGGACGGGATGGTGAGAGGTATTGCCGTCCCGGGTGGGAGGACGGGAGGGGGAGAGGTATTGCCGTTCCAGGTGGGTGGACGGGAGGGTGAGAGGTATTGCCGTCCCGGGTGGGAGGACGGGAGGGTGAGAGGTATTGCCGTCCCGGGTGGGCGGACGGGAGGGTGGGAGGAGGAGGGGAGGTATTGCCGTCCCGGGTGGGAGGACGGGAGGGGAGGGAGGGAGGGGGAGAGGTATTGCCGTCCCGAATGGGAGGACGGGGACGGGAGGGGAGAGGTATTGCCGTCCCGAGTGGGAGGACGGGATGATGAGAGGTATTGCCGTCCCGGGTGGGAGGACGGGAGGGGGTGGGAGGACGGGAGGGGAGAGGTATTGCCGTCCCAGGTGGGAGGACGGGAGGGTGAGAGGTATTGCCGTCCCGAGTGGGAGGACGGGATGGTGAGAGGTATTGCCTTCCCGGGTAGGAGGACGGGAGGGGGAGAGGTATTGCCGTCCCGGGTGGGTGGACGGGAGGGTGAGAGGTATTGCCGTCGCAGGTGGGAGGACGGGAGGGTGAGAGGTATTGCCGTCCCGAGTGGGAGGACGGGAGGGTGAGAGGTATTGCCGTCCCGGGTGGGAGGACGGGAGGGGGAGAGGTATTGCCGTCCCGGGTGGGAGGACGGGAGGGGGAGAGGTATTGCCGTCCCGGGTGGGAGGACGGGAGGGGGAGAGGTATTGCCGTCCCGGGTGGGAGGACGGGAGGGTGAGAGGTATTGCCGTCCCGGGTGGGAGGACGGGAGGGGGAGAGGTATTGCCGTCCCGGGTGGGCGGACGGGAGGGTGAGAGGTATTGCCGTCCCGGGTGGGAGGACGGGAGGGGGAGAGGTATTGCCGTCCCGGGTGGGAGGACGGGAGGGTGAGAGGTATTGCCGTCCCAGGTGGGAGGACGGAAGAAATGGATCCGGTCAGCACTTGCCCCGATATCTTTGGAGACGATGGTCGAATAACCAATGGCGGGAGCAGAAATGAAAGCGGGGCACATACTCGTGGCATCTGCCGAAAATGTCACGGATGCCACCATCTGAAATAGTTTGATGAGACTACCAAGGTAACGACACCCAGTAGCACTACCAAGGTAACGACACCCAGTAGCCGCCGTCTTTTTGCCTGCTTGAAATTGAACCGTGGCGAATTTGGTGGCGAGCTGAATTCACCAGGCAACTTAGGTAACTCACGAACTTTGTTCTCACTCCTGCATACACTCCGGTATTTTTTTGTTTTTTGTTTTTAAAATCATATTTGGTCCATCCATAGATAGTATGTCAGAACCTGTGCTGCACATTCTGTACATTCCAATCATCGGGGAGTGCCTAAGTGTTCAACGTTAAACCAATGGGTCAGACCCGTGAAATAGTTGCAGTGATAAATGATTCGTCAAATAGGGTGGAATATACCACTTTCTGAACACTGAATTGACATCCCTCCGAAAGGAGGATCGACATCCTGCTTCATGATGAGTCGTTATAAACTCTTCATACATAATTTCTAACAGTAGCTTGTTGATAAGCATCACGCTCATACTCACCATTGCGGATTGTAATGCACACACATCTCTTGGCACAATTCCAGGTACCAGGATTACCTATGATGTGGTCTGTTGTACAATATCAGTTGATGAGGATAGTTATTTTGTATTGTTATCGCTAAAATAGTTACCCCTAAATTATGCATCTTAAAAGAAAGGGAAAAGGTGCACGGATGAGTGCGCTGTTTGATCAGAATTATGTTCGAAGAACTTATAGTTTCTGTTGAATGGCATCGTTTCCAAGGTGAATTTTAACATTCTACTGTACTCGTTTCGACATCTCACACCTAACGAAAAACCATTATTTTAACACTGAATAGTTGGATGAATATATTCTGCTGAAGGGTAACGTTACTATGATGATCGACTCATGAGATTGTTGGCCTGCACACGGGTTCATAATATAATAATGTGAACAACATAGGTAAGATATTTTCCCCGGCATGCGTGATGGCACTTAGACAATGGTGAGCGTTTGCTCTTCCCCATGGACACAATAACCGAGACATGTCTGCCAATGTTTAGGAACGTTGCCCATACCGGCGTTGCATAGAACAATCAACTTCAAATGATTGCCGCCCTCCCACCCCCATCTGTCGGACGCCATGACTCGAGAAAGGCGTGAGTGGCTTTGTCACAGTCGCTAATCCGGTGCTTCCCTTCAGCGATATTCCAGTAACAGGCTTCGCCCACTTTGTGAAATGCTCAAAGCTAAAAGCTTGAATGCTGATGTTGAACAACCCTCGTCGCTGCTCTGAATCCGCCAGTGACTACCCACGGTGCACGTTGCGCCGTGGTTAAAGGCGAGTGGGCGACTGACGGTGTTGTGTCTGAACACTCGCAGGTCAAAAGTCAACCACCCTACCCAACGACATCGGGGGCCGAGCGTCGGCTCGCTGCACTCCGCCCGACAACTGGCTCCTGGGTGTGCCCCTGTTGACTCAGCATTGGCGTCCGTGTTTCCGTTGCAGGCCGATTGACAGGCCGATTGACAGTCCGGCAGCTCGCCAATGACAGGCGGAGAGATTGAGAGAGAGATCACCACAGAAAATAGAGGTGTCATCTCCCGCTCACCCGACACATGCACGACCCGTCTGTCACGCACCCGGACCTGACGCATGCACACCCGTCTGACACGCACCCAGACCTGACACATGCACACCGTGGTGTGGTGAGTATCGCAACGTTCCCAGGCGTGCTGGCCAGACGACGCACCCTAGAACCTGGCCAGACGATGCGTTCCCGTGGTGTGGTGCGTAGCTCAGACAAGCGTTCCCATGGCGTGGAGGAAAGCTGGCCAGACGATGCGTTACCCGCACAACTTGGGGAGGTGGCCTTGCCCTGTTGGGGCCGATGGCCAGACCAGGCCCCGTCGGTGCTCATTGGCAGACGGGCCAATGCGACGATGCGTAGATAGCGGAGCGGCTGCCGTAGTCTATGTTCATGAAGGCGATGGAAGGTATTGATCCTGGAAATTTACTTACTGAAACTATTCTGTTGGTGATGAAATACTTCGTTATCTGAGAGAAAAATAATCTGAACAGCTTCTGCACTTGAACAACTTTAAAACTTTAAAACTAGCAACTGCAACTTTAAAATTATGGGCAAACTTCAAACGTTTACACTGATTGCTTGCATTAGCGATGCAAGTAACAAGTGACAATACGTTCAAAAGGCATGTTGATCTCACTGTGGTGGTCTGGAAGGGTCGTTGGTTCGGCTGTTCTGAGCCATCCAAAGGGAATGGCTTGTCGCAGGGCGACGCAGTTGGTCCATCGCTGGCATTTGTTCCTGCCTGTTCCGGTAACGCCTGGCTCCAGTGGCCAAACGCGCTGGTATTTCTCCCACAGCTGGGGAATCCCGCCGCATGACTGAGTCGAGGAAAGGTCGAGGACGCGGCAGTGGGTGGCCGTGGCGAAGCATTCGCGGCACGCGAAGTTAACAGCTGACTCTACTTGGCTGGATTGAAGCTTCCCGATTGGGTGGTGGCCTCCAGGATTACGCAAGAATCTCGGCTAAGCCGGTGCCGCAATGCACCAGCTAAGCCGAGTCTGCCACGAGCCCGCGCCATCACACGTACCAATTAAATTGATTAAAACACAAATCAGCTGAGAATATGGGAGTGGATACACGGGGATTGAAATGGCCTGCTTTTCACGCAAACGAACTTGCTTTTCACCCGAATACTCTCGGCTCGCATTGGTTATTCCCTGTCTTCATGGCAACACCATGCTCATGTGACCACCAATTGCCCTACAGGGAAAAGACCACCTGAAGCTTCGTTAAGCTGATGGCACTCCTTTTCGCCACTGATTTGGGTCATGATCAGGTGCATTATTGGTGTGCTACGCGTGTTGGGGCTGCCTCGTGCGCTGTGGCTTAGCTGTTCTTCAGTGTCCGGCGTGTTGCACTTTCGTCGGATGGTCGGCCGGGTCGCGGGCGCGCGCTTTCGCGTGTTACTCTGGCGCGATTTGGTCAAACATATAGCTGGTGCGTGCAACATTGAGTTCGCGTCATTATTTGGTTGTGAAAAAACATCGAGCTGAACTGCTTTGACCTCCGCGTCTAGAAGGTGGTTTTTCACACGCATTTTACGCAGTGAATGTTATTGAAGTACGTGTGTTGCTCGGCGATGCTATGTTATCGCCGTCTCTGTCGCTTCATACCGGCTTTGCTCAGTTTATCCGGAAATAAATCACGTGACCAGTTTATCTTGCTCTGCTCACTCGTGAATTTTGAATTTTTGAATTTTGAATTTTGAGTGCCGGGAGTGATTTCAATGGAGTGCGTCCTGATAATCGGCGGATTAATTGCCAGATTTTGCTTAAAGGTGTTCGAGAGGTGAGTTGTTGTAATTATAGTGACCATGAACGGCGACGAGCTTCGCGAATGATGCGGCGTGTCTTCGCACGTTCATAATCACGGCTGACCAGTGTGTTGGTTAGTGTTTTGGTAACTTGGTTGATGTTTTCGACGGGAGAAATGTTGGGGTTGTATTGAATATGTGAAAGTTCCTGAAAAGTTGTCCAATCGGCCTTCGAAATTTTCCAGCGAGGGATAAAACTGGGTGTCGTATCCGCCGCAGTTGAAAATGTGGGTGTTAATTTAATGGGGTAATGATCGCTGTCATGAATATCAGTGTCTATGGTCCAATCATAATCATTGGCCAGAGTCGAAGAGCATATTGATAAATCAATAGCTGTTTCTGTATGATGTCCAAGGTGAAAAAGGTTGGTTCTCCGGTGTTCAGTAATACTAAATTATGTCGGTCTAAAATTTGTTCAATGATGCGGCCACGAGTGTCTGTAAGCGTGCGTGTTCTATCCCACGCTGGGCTATGGACATTAAAATCGCCAAGTAATATGAAAGGATTCTTGAATTGTGTTATGAGGTTGTCTAATTGTATCAAAATGTTTGTGTTATCTGTTTGTGGTGGAATATGAATGGAACATACATCCACATTCCTGCCATGCAAACGTAAAGTACAAGCTACGGCTTGTAAAGGTGAATTCAGTGTAATTTGTGTATGTGTAAAATCATTGTTGATGTACAGTGCTGTACCGCCACTGCGATGTGGTCCACGGACCTCATCGTGACGGTACAGTGAGTAATTGGAAAGATTGAAGTTATATGTATCTGTAGGCAAAAACCATGTTTCTTGAAGTGCTATGAGAATAGGTGCGAGAATATTGAAAAAAAAACTTTCATTTCGGCCCATTTTGATATCAAGCTACGACAATTCCATTGCAAAAAGTAGACATCGGGAAGAGTTAATGTTTGTCAGCACCTTTCGGTGTATGTCGGAGCCAGGAGTGCAGTTCAGGTGGGTACGTGTGTTGAGTGCGGCCGGCGGTGGTTGGCTCGCTCGAGCCGTCCGGCCGACCGGTAACCTTGGCAGGATCACGCCGGCCGGCCACTGCCGCGGGGGACGCCCGCCGGCTGGGAGTCGGTCGGGTCACGTGGGCGCCGGCCGGCGCTGGACAAGCCGCGTTGGACCGGCGGCCCGCTGACGGCGAACGAGAATTTGCTCCCGCAGCGGAGTGACTGCGGGGCCTATCACTCCTCCCTGGAGTGGTCCGTTTGTTTGGAGCCGGAGTGGTCTGAGTGTTGGAAGCCAGGGTGGTTTGTGTCGGAGTAGTCTGAGTGTTGGGAGCCAGGGTGGTTTGTGTCGGTGTGGTCAGTGGAGTAAGTTTTTTTAGTGGAGCTAAACCGGGAATCATGTCTGTTTGAATCAAGGCAGAAATAGTGTTGACGCGACGTGTGGGGGGAGCAACGGTGGCCGCCTGAGCATACGTTTTCGTTGACGGGGAGGTGGCTTCGACAGACCGTCTGGCCTCGGGGTATGACACCCCGGTCGTGGCCTTCACAGCGCAGACCTCCTTTTCCTTGCGCCGAACTGGGCAGAGGGGTGATGTGGTCAGGTGATCGAAGGTGTTGCAGTTGAGGCAGTGGGCAGGTTTGGAGCAGGTGGATTCGGGATGAGGTGTTTCGCCGCACTTAAGGCATCGGGCTGTTTGGCGACAAGTCTTGCTGCCATGGCCGAAGCGCTGGCAATTGAAACAGCGGAGAGGATTGGGAATAAAGACACGGACTTGGAATCGGATGTAGCCGGCGAGGAGGGTCTTGGGAAGAGTTGTAGAGTTGAAGGTAAGGACTAGGAGGCGGACGTGGGTGACGGGTCACGTTTCTGGCCATCTTTGAAGGATGTGATGCGGCGGACGTGGGTGGGGTGACGGGTGTCACCGGTGCGGCGGACGGGTCTAGTGGGGTGACGGGTGTCACCCCACTAGAAAAGAAATGAGAAAAGAGCGACGGGTGTCGCCCCACGAAAATGAAGAGTAACAACTGCGGCAACGGGCAGTCAATCACGCCAAGACTGACAAGGCGGTGTAATCAATGGGCTCAGATAATACGCGAGCGTATAGCAATGAATACTCCATGGACTTGTAAGGTGAATCAAAATATTGATAAAGTATCCGAAATAACTCTATAAGTTCAGGGATGCAACTGCATCATGCGGTGTACCTCCTCTCCATGTTGCGTAGAACAAAGGTTAGTGGGGACCAAACTACCCACCCCCATTTGCTAAGCGTTTAAGTTATCCTAAAACACGAGTGTTAAAAATTGATGTCATTCATCTGCATCCCGAGCATCAAAGGCTGCAGAAACAAACCGAGTAAGCCTTGCAGTAAATGTTCGGAAAAACAACATTACTGGAACAATCATTGCCCAGATATTATACCCGCTGAATAATAATGCATCAATTTTGTTCCTGAAATCAACAATTTGGCATTTATGTCTGCGAACAGCCTCACACAAAGTAGTTCTGTCAGCCTATCGGACAGACCGTGTCTTTGTATTGTAAATATGCACCGCAAATTGCATTATACCTCGTTAGCTTTGTCAGAAGATTATACCGGACGCCAACAGTGGTGTCCGAAATTTCACTTTTAGCGTCAGTACGGCCAACTGTTCATATTTCCTCTTCGTGGCAGCAGTTGAAATGTGCGATCACTCCAACAGCGTCTGGCACGACCAGGACACCTGCAGCGCACGTACACCATCGGTGACTAACCGCGCACGTGACGGTGTGAATCACCTGCAGCACTGCCAAACGGCAGGGCCGTATCAGGGGTGTACATCAGGGGTGTATCAGGCATGTGCATCGCCGACGTCGCCTCATCGACTGCGTGAGGGGTCGAAAAGCGGCCAAGGGCCGGATTGAACAGTCCCAATAAATGTACGAGCAACGTCTCTCAGTGGTGGGAAGGAGCAGGGCGGAGAAAACAACCCGGCCAACGCTTTGACAAGCATCATCATGCCTGCTCTGAAGGCTCCCCGAACGCTAGAATACAGGCAATGCGCGGAATTCTGCCAGCAGTCGCTGCGTTTCACCACTCACCGTCTCCCCCTTGTTCAGCGAAATGTTTTGGTCAGCCAGGACGGCGCGGGAGCTGCAGCAACTCCTCTCCTACCTCTCCACCTCCCATCTGTAACCAGCGGGACGCTTAGCAGATCAAGCCTGTCGAAGCGCACCTAAATCCAACGGCAGAGAAAGTCGGTTCGTCGAGTCGCTCATGGGCCCGATAATATTCTTGGCTCGAGAACATGTTTGGTTCCATGACATGTGATGTTCTGTATGACATTGGCACCGTTGGCACGACCCGCGGCGACCTGGCGGTGCGGCGGGACTGACATCGACCTCCGAACAGCCACGGAGCTAAGCGAGAGATCAAACAATATATGCAGTGTCAATCGATAGGCGCATTCCTTCTCTTCTCAGGCCACTCCACATCATGGCCATAAATGTTGATTGAAACCAAAATCTGCTCACATGGCTGGCTTTGGCTCTGAATGCGGCTGTCCAACTATCAGCCTAATTTGACCAACGGCTTTTGAGCTATAACCCTGGCAATATTTTAGGGTCAAATAGCATGGGTTGGTTTGACGATGGATCTCATCAATATCAAAATCGATGGTCTCATCAATAAGAAGCAGAAATGGTAGCAAATTATATGTACTTTAAAAGAAAAGGATCGACTGATGCATTCCAGAAATAAAATAGCAAAATGTCCTACATTTGACCTCGTGAACTCATGACTCATGACCTCGTGACCTCCCGTGACCCATAGCCCATCAAAATTGATCAATTTGACGGCGAGAATAAAAGTGGGCATGATTTCGCTTGTCAAACAAAAAAGAAACATGCGTTCTTCTTATAAATATCCGATATGGCCGCCCGCTCTTCCTGACTTTTTGCGATTTTACGTTTTCCGGTTAGGACGGATTTCGTGCAAGCTTTCCTGCATTGAAAAGCTACATGAGGCAGAGCAATAAGATACAGACACATGATTGGAAAACGTTTTCCAAAGAAAAAAACATTCTTACGTTTTTAATGTAGATCTTATAATTTACCTTCAAAACCATCACGTATTTCAAAGTCAACAATTATCGATTGGTCACCCATGGGCTTATCTACGCGTAGCGATGCAATTGTACTCCGGAACAACTGACATGTATTCGATAACATCAAAAATGGAAACAACGCAGCATGACCCTATTAAACCAGGTTCTATTACTTACATCATAAATTTGGCGCGGTAGGTAGGCACCTACAACAAACCTGAGGATCACTTTAGGTCATCAATCAAGTGTTAGACAGGTTTATTATTTTGTGCTAAACAAGCATCGTGTCCCTGTGGGCTGCTGATAACTATTTGCTTGTGGACCCGACGGGATCTGTATTAAGGTCATCAAATTTCTGTTCTTTTATCGGAGAAGTGCTGCTCGACATTATAAGCACATGCCTGACTACAGCTGATATCCCTCCACTTGGAAACAGTCAATAGTAACTCCCATTCACAAATCAGAGATCCTTCGGATCCCTCTAATTTTAGGCCCATCTCATTGGTTCCGGTTATCGCCAAAATCACAGAGAGGGTAGTGCAGAAGCAACTCTATCACTACCTGAACGCAAACCACCTACTGGCCCAAACTCAACACGGCTTCAGGCCACGCCACTCTACAGAAACCACTCTGATCTCAGTCTCGCAAAATTACTAGCAGCAATGGACCGTTCGGAAGTAGCTCTACTTTGCATTCTGGACCTCAGTAAATGCTTCGACATAATAGATCACACCAAACTGCTCACTAAACTAGAACTCCATGGAATTGATACTGACTGGTTTAAGGCTTATCTGGGAGGTCACACGCAGGCTGTTAGCATCTCAGATCAACGCGGAAACAGGCATCTCTCCTCCTTTCTTCCTAACAACATAGGTGTTTTTCAAGGCTCATCACTAGGTCCACTTCTATTGCATCTTTTCGAACGACCTCAGTTTGCACGTCCCGGTAGCACACGTCACCAGTACGCAGACGACACCCAGGTCCTCATCTCCGGTCGCAAATCTGATCTCCCAAATCTGATAAATCAGATGGAGACATGTCTGAACCAACTATACGACTACTTCCTGGATAACGGTTTGAAGGTAAACCCGACCAAAACTCAGCTTCTCACGTTCGGATCGCGTCAGAATCTTCGCAATATTACCCCGATACGAGTGTGCTTTAGGGACGCTGTGGTATATGAAAGTCATTCGTGTAGGAACCTTGGGATGACATTTGATCGCCACATGTCGTGGGATTCCCATGTAGCTGTCGTGGTCCGCAAGTGCACTGGATTCCTTATGGCCCTGAACCATCTGCGTCACCATCTGCCAACCAGTACCCTCTTCACTATAGTCATAGCCTAGTTATATCCAATATCCGCTACTGCATATCTGTTTATGGGAACGGGTCGGCAGCGAACATTCACAGACTAGACAAAATCATTAACTTCGCCACTAGGTCGTGTCAGGTCTACGGAAATTTGATCTATTTCTGATGCCCGTAACGAGTTGGGTCTTTCACCGCAGCTGATCTGCATCTATTTCACAGCCTTACTTTGCTCCACAAGATCATTCTGACGGGTGAGCCAACGCACATTGCCGGTCAAATCTCTGCAAACTCTACCCTGCGAAACCGTCATACGCGTGCAGACGACCACCTGCACCTACCAGCCATACGTAGGAGATTTCTCTACTCGTCTGTCTTCCACTACAACAAACTCCCTACTGAAACAAAAACATTGAAGCTGTCTAACTTCAAGAAGCGTGTACGAGCTTATCTCCACGAGCAACACTAGTCACAAAAAAAACTTACAAAATAGATTTGTGTACACCATGCACTCACATTTAGGCCATCGCTTTCATATCACTTCCATAAACTATTTGTTTACAGCTCGTGTTGCAAGCACGGTGTTTGTAGTGCAGTGATATGGGTATTGTATTATGTTGGTGTATGAAGTTTGTTGCGCATGTGTTCCCACTATTGACCACAAATCTATCCTTTCTTTGTAAATATCTGAGTTATACCCAGACTGTCCATAATAGCCACTATACGTGGAGGGCATGTATTGTGAAATAAATAAATAAATAAATATTTGCTAAGACAAGCCGAGGTGTTTATCTCGGGTATGTCTTCCCTCCCACTCCAACCGTACTCCGTACATATAGCAGTACTCCCCATCCGTGCATCCTCAATACTCTTCAGCCTGGTAGCGGTTACGAGGGAGATAAAGGCGCCGACGTTGATGACGGCGGACAACAGAGGGGTTGGCATGAGGGACGAAACGATTACAGACTTGGCAGAGCTGGAACAGTGCACGAATCAGTTTTGGAAAACGCTTTGCGGAAAGAGGACGTCGCGATTTTTTTTCGACGTGCATAATCGCTACAAGCAATGGTGATAGTCACTGTGTCGATCCTTATCGTCGCCGTACAAAGCGAATAAAAACAATGTTGCTGAATTATCAGCAAGCCTGATTGAAAACGTGAGCGATTACCAGATGTGTGGTTTTCTGTGGGAAAATTTCCAAGTTGATTTTTATTCGACATATTATTTAATGTCTCCAATTTTTTATTATATTTTTTGCTCCAAATCAGCGTCAGGAATCAAAAGGATGAACCGAAGGAAAATTTGAAGAAAACAAAATGAAGAAGTCTGGCAAGCTTAGAGGAACAAAATATGTCCAAATCGACAAATATATAAAATTCATCTTTCGGAACTTATTGAACCCCAAATTTTCTTTCCAGCAAATAAAATATTTTCCGTTGGCGCTGACTATTTTTACGGGTTGAGAAGTTTTTGAAGTATGCCATATTGAAAGTCCTATAATTTGCTGAATGCGCATGCAATTTCAAAATCGACTCGTAAAAACCGTTACAAGTAAAAAAAAATCACTAAAGCGATACGCCAGGACAAGTTCTTCCAGATGATGTCTAAATATCCGTGAATTCATCTTTACTATCTTTAAAAAATATATATTTCCGGAAAATCCAAGCCGTTTGGCAAGCTTTTATTTCCAGATTTGATGGCTTACTAGGCGTTGCAGTCACCAGAGATGACAGAAAACGGCGTAAAGTCGTCCTATTTTACCCATCGCGCAAAATAAAGATTTAAAATTGTCTATTTTTTGCAAATTCAGATGATTTTCAGACAATTCAGAAGGTACCCATGACCCAAGATTCGATGTTCACCCCCAAAATTCGGTTTGGGCGAACTTCGAAATCGACGCCGTTCCTACGAATTTGGTTATGAAAGCAAAATCGATACCGTTTGAACCGATTTCGTTTATCTAACATATGCACCATATTGCAGTACGGTGTCCCATACGCAGTGTCACAAGAGCGTGCATAATGAAGTCACATAAATGCTGTGAAAATTATGTTCCCTGACACTGCCTACATGCACCGTGACATCAAAGAGTAGCTTGCAATAGGTTTTCGACTGTACGTCCATGTAAATGGTGCTCTACAGGTGGAAACAAACCATAATTGTACTTCCTGCTGTGATGTTAGCATGGTCGAATATGGACAGATTACATCGTTGTTATGCTTGATGGCGTTCAATACATGTTGCAAGTAACTACCCTACCAGATGTTCTGAAGTAAGATGTTGCACGGCAATAAAATACTACACTATGATGTGATCATGAAATGTTCAACCCTTGTTAAGGAAACTGCAATAACTATATTGGAGAGCTACAAGTGTGTAAGTTGGTAAAACAAGTTCTCATCATCTGACCTATATTTCGTTGTTCTCTCCCATCGTTGTTCTATTGTGCACTGATTAATGCAGTGCAGTGATATGCAATAATGTGCAATATGCAGGGAGTGCCCAAAACGTGAACAATAAAACCCACAGGAAACTTGTGAAACGTTCATGTTTTCGAGGACACGCTATGTATATTCTAACAAAAACGCCATTGTTTGTTCGATTGCGACTGTACCTAAATGATGTTTGTTTGTTTATTGGGTGGCTCACGACGCGCTTTTTGCACATTCACGGCTAATGGCCAATGTAAATGATGCCTACAGAAAGAATGAAGGTATAATTGTACTTATTTTTGTGAGGCAAGCAAGGTTGAACATGGTCAGATGTTTCGATCACCAGACCACAAGATGTTTCGAAGTAAAATTACCTCGTCACACGTAGATAAGCCTTTGGATGACCTATCTGTAATGGGTGAACTTAACATTTGTGAAGTTTATTAAGGCAAACTATAAGACTTACATCAATAAGTTTGAAACATGTTTTGCAAGCAAACATTTTTATATCATCTTTTCATTTCATTGTTCGATCCCCGTAGTTGTGCAATGGGAGAGAACTTACTCGAAATCCCTTCGATCCGAAAATCGCAAAATCATAAAAGCCATGAAGAACGGACGCCTATATGGGATATTCAAAAGCAAAACGCATTTTAAAACAAAATTTGGCATCCAAATTATGCCCGTTTGTATTTCTGCCGTCAAGTTTATCAATCTCAATTGGCTAGGGGTCACAGAATGTCACTAGGTCACGAAGTCACTGGGTCACGAGGTTAAACGTGAGAAATGCTGATATTTTATAACAGATATGTTTTATTTCATAATTTTTCTTCTCATAGATGCATACTATGTCACACTTCCTCTTCGTTATCGATGAGATATCTATCGCGAAATATACCCTTGTTGTACGACCTCAAAACACTGCCGGAGACTATAACTTCGAAACCGTTAGTCGGATGGAGATGAATGTTGTTCAGCCGTGTTCAGAGCCTAAGAATAATCTGTAGATAAATTTTTGTTAAAATACAAACGTAATGGCTGCAAAATGTGAAAATATTTGGTCGATCTGTCGTGGAACGCACGACTTATTAATGATCAATGGAGCTCGACATAAACATAGAAGTGCTACCGCATCTCTCGTATTTGGATGTGTTCGTTTAATGCCGAAGGGTTAAAGTTAAAATGGTAGAGGTCATGTGAGGTTGTGCCAGGTCACGCGAATTGAAACACTTCTGCGGTGAAACTGTGACAGCACCTCGGACAAGGACAGCGCCTCGGCCCCGAGTTGTTGCGGCGTCTCGTGTCGACATAGGCTGTGGCATGAAACATGCATGTGACGTGAAGCTCTATTGCTGGCATTGAAGAGTTTGGCACGTATTTTAAGACCAACGTAGAGTATTCGTAAATCAAAGTAAAATGAAGGGGAACTATATCAAAATAAGCTTAGCACAATCACTTAAAACACTCATCTACCCCCCCCCTCATGAAATATCGGAAACCTGGCGTGTGATCTATCTAATAAATTATTATTCCACAGCATGTGCATTTCAATCCTTCTTACCACCAACTGCAGAAAGGGGTACATGAGGGGTTACCTGGGAATGGATTGTAAGAAATTGTACCATTAATAACTACAGCCTACCTGGTGGCCAATAGGAGAGACACTTGGTGCTATCGGCTAAAATTATCAGTTTCATGCAGGCATGGCGTGATGTTTGAAAACTAATCGCGTTTTCTGTAACATGTGGCCCAGGTACCAGTGGTACCGGTACCGGCCCTAAAGTTCGCTATGGTTCATCCTGTATTCACTGACCATATGGTTTTTATGGTCAGTGAATACAGGATTATCTGGTGACATATGCAGTCTCTTTGAAGTGACTCAGCACCGACCAGTGCATTGGTTCGTGTGTCAGCTTCGATTATGGATAGGTGGGGGTAGGGGAAGGCGATAACACTTTGATTTGTTGGAATTTGACGAACATGCATTGTGCTGTGGGATGATTGATGATGTGTGAAGCGTGATGGAGCGATATGGTACCTATCTGGTGGGGTGTGGAAATGCATGGTGGGGGAAAAAAACTCCACCTACCTGCCGAAAATAAAAAGAACAAAAAACTCATGATCCACATGCTAGAAAGCCTCCTTAAGCCCTCCCACATTCCATGCAGATTTTGCGTCGCTAGCCATCTTAGCTTCCGAGAACGTAGCACGAGACTTCAGAAATCAGTCGAAATCTGCTCTCCCCGCCGCTTTGTATTCACCACAGAGCTCCTCGGTTATGCGCATTGCATGAGAAATGTCGGAAGGGATTTTCTGAAAGCAAAGCATGATCAACGTCATCTCGACACAGCGCGTGCGTCGGAGACAGTTGGATTTCATCATGAATTCTGCTGGCGTGAGGTTATTAGTTGCAAAACGCTCGCGTCCATGCGTCTGGCGCGCAAGGCAACCACCAGCCGAGTACGAAAATAGTGTTTGCACAAGTCGACAAGCCTGGCACAAAACCAGGAGTCTGACCACTGCAGTCTGGCCGGCGGCACGACAAGATCGCCATGTAGTCATTGACCTTCACCGATGCAGACGGCCAGACGGGGTTGGTGCTCCGTCCGACGGGAGTCCAAGTCATGTTCTGGCACGAGACGGTATTATGTCTGATAAGATTTTGCTCATACACCTTGTTTGACTTGTTTGTTTGACGTCACCGTTTCGGACGGCTGCCGCCGGCACTAGCCAGAACTGGGGCTTGTTGTTGCACAATCTACGCTGCCCTATTAGAATGACTAATATT
>JAOTOM010000829.1:0-47052 GCA_034440615.1 Ashinkailepas kermadecensis
CCGAGAGATTGGCAGTCATGGTATCGGGAAATACGGAGCAGTGCGTTCAAGGAAAGCTTTTATCAGCGAGAAAGATAGGAAATAGCACTGGAGAAGTCCAAGCCGCTGAGGTGTTCAAATGCATTCAAGAATGGAGTCTAGGAGAAACAGTTCGCGCTATGTCCTTTGACACAACGGCATCCAATACTGGCTGCAAAAGAGGGGCAGCGATCAGGCTGGAGCAGAAACTCGGGAAGAAGCTGTTGTATCTGGCCTGTCGCCATCACAACCAAGAACTCTCAGCTAAAGCAGTGTGGACACATCTGTTTGGATCCGATCATTCGCCAGAGACGACCCTGTTCAAGGACTTTCAATCTGTTTGGTCGAACATAAACAAGGAGGAATATGAGACTCTTCAGCTAAAGGAAGAGCTCTTGCAGGACCAAAGAGAAGATGTGCTTCGAGATCTTGAGGATATCACTGGAGCCTCGTCTGGGGCCTCATCAAATCTGCGGGCAGACTACAGGGAGTGTGCAGATCTGACCATCAAGGTGCTCGAAGGAAGCGCAAGTCACGAAGCTGCCTCTTCGAAGCCTGGAGCGTGCCACAAGGCACGGTGGATGGCAAACGTGCTGTACGGTATCAAAATGTTCATGTTCCGATCACAGCTCCTCAACCTGGGCGTCATCACGGAAGATCTCTCCGAGAAGCTGAGGCGCTTCACCGTCTACGTGACCCTGTACTACGTCCGGGAGTGGCTTACCAGTACCGTGGCTGAGGATGCAGCGGTAAACGACGTTGATCAATACAGGAACCTTTCCAAGTTCTACAGCATCGATCCGGATATTGCGCAGGTGGCGATGGCTGTAATGAGGAGACACAGCTGGTATCTCACGGAGGAGCTGGTGCCTATGGTGCTGGCTAGCGCTGAAGTTGATGATGAGACCAAGCATCTTCTGGCAAGCAGCATCTGCAGCGCCGACCGAGGACAGACTCTCAGTTTGGGGAAGCCTGAACTCCCCGTCCTGCCGAGTGACGTAACTCAGGTGGAGACGCTGAGTCTGACTAAGTTCATCGGGCCCAGGTCCGTCTCAATCTTCCACAGTCTCGGCATCGGCACCACCTTGCTGAAGAAGTCCCCACCATGGGATGACGACGCTGACTACCGGCATTTTGTGTCGTTCGTCACTACTCTGCGGATCACGAACGACACCGCGGAGCGTGGAATCAGGTTGATATCTGATTACATATGTCATCTTACGAAGGATGATGAAGCAAGGCAAGACCTTCTTCAGGTGGTTGAAGCTCATCGGAAACTTTATCCTGATAACCGGAAGGCGACTCTGAAGAAAACTCGTTAGGAGCTTACCTGGAGCCGTGTAACATGTGAACTCATGTCTCATGTTTGTGCAATATGTCGCTGATATCTGTAAATGTCACGTGTCTCGCCAAAAATTCGCTGAGCTAAGACTGATCTGAAGCTTTGGGTCTGCATATGTGTTGTGACCGTGATATGAAGTTGCGTGAGCCGAAGATATGCTGTGACCCTCGATATTATACAATTTAGGTAGCGACTTTGGAAGGTATCATCTCCAGCACCTGTCTGTATTACTTCCTGCTACATGCGGGAAACCGTGTTCTTTTCATATGCTCAGGCTATTACTGAGCAAAGCGATATTACTGAGTGGTTTAATGAAACCGGAACCTTTTTTTCACGCATACTTAATGTTTGTATTAATACAACTCAACCAGAACACGCGTGTTTAAGTTTGCAAATCTTACCGATTTCGAAACATAGACGAACCGTTTACATCTGACACCACGGGAACGTATGGTGCCTTTGGCCATGGTGTTGGGTGAGTGGGGGTAAGGGAGGGGGTGGGAGGTAAGGGGAGTGGTGGGAGGTGAGGGGGAGAAGGGAACAGTAAGATTAGCCCACTTTCTTCAGGACACAGCAGTTGAATCGTGGTTATTCGCGGCGATATTGTAACAAGAAACGGCGCTGTGACGATGTTAGCATGATGCGACTAACACCGGCGTTGAAGTCTTCATTATACTCTATGGGGAAAACTTTGGAGCCCTTGAGGCAGACGCAAACATTGAGCTAGGAAGCTGAAATTTTGCATGCTTCCTATTGGGCCACCCAGCAATGGGAAAACACCAGGGGAGCTGGTCTTCCAAATACTTCATAAAATTTGAAGGGGGCTACTGTGCATGTAGTGTGAGCTTTCCAGCCTTAGCTTCGGCCGGGGATCTCAACATTGCGCACACGGACAGGTCAGAGGCGGATCCAGAAATTTCCATGGCGACACTCGTCTGGGGGGGATTTCCTTGGAGGACCGCCGCTGCGAAAGTCCCTGTAAGTGCATATTTTCCTGAATGTCTGTTGAAAGAAGGGATGTGTGTACTGGACCGTACTGAAAATGGCACCGTTTATCCTCAAGAGGGCGCATTTCCCCTCAGATCAGCGTCTTCGGCTGAAAATTGAGCGAGGGGGGTCGTTGCACTCTAGTATTTCCAGACAGGTACTCCGGTCAGATGGACCCCATCTTTCCATGGGGGAGGGGATGCCCCAGTGCTCTCATGTATCAGCCCCTGGGGTAGTTGCACTCTTAAGGTATACATAACAATGCCCCTGGTAGCTGCCTAGCATAGGTGTAGGTTTCTGAAAATTATCAGGAGGGCACAATACAAGAAGGCAATGGCCAGGTCAAATTGGATTGGGGGGGGGGGGTACCACGTTAAGGTCCAATATTAGAAGTTGAACTTATTGGAAGGGCACATCCAACACAGGAAGGGGGAGGAAGTGTCTTCCCAGGTACTGCTCTGACTGTAAGACAAAACACAGTACATGAGGAAGATCGTCGGCGTTCGGAAAGCAAACGTTAGCATATTTCATGATTGTTTAGAAATATTCATCATGCCACATCTCAGCAACACAATCAGACTTTTATAAATGTGCCGCACATGGATACCTGCACGGGAGTGCTCAGTTCGTTTGAAGGAGGCTTCTCTTGAATTTTTCATAATACATGCCCTTTCTCGGATTTCTCGACCGGGAACCGACCGGCCCCACCTGCTCCGCTGGATGTAGTGACACAGCAAATACCCATCCCATAAAATGGTTACTGACATATTACGCGCGAACTGTTAAAAATCAGCATCAACAGCCCTTCAACACACACTCCAAGCGTTAGCGGGCCGCAGCCTGCCGCCTTTCGTGTCACACTCGCCTGGACTGCCATCTGATGGCAGAAACTACGCGATGTCTCCCATAGAAACATTTTCATCACTTCTAGAATGTGCAGCTGAGTGTATCCCTAAGACGTCTGGTTCTCCTAGGCGTACCCCAGTCCCATGGTGGACACAAGAGTGCCAGGAACGAACCTCCTGGCGCGAATATGTAAATTCCTTGAACCGTGCCACACCTCACTCTTTGATATGATAACGAATTAAGATAATTTCAGGTCAGTTCAACACGACCCCGCTACCTGTACTAGTAATTGGCAATCGTGAGGTGTCTCACCCAGTGGATGTGGCTAATGAAATCGGAGCAGCACTTTCTGAGAGAAGCCGAACGGGAAATACAGACACAAGCTTCGCTCGTTACAAAACCCACTGTGAGATGCCCTTCATTGTCTTCTCTACACCGCAGCATTTTTCATACAACGGACCGTTTACTACATCAGCTAATATCTGCCATTTCCTCACTTCGGAGCGTCGCTGAGGGCCCGGATGAAGTACATAACGACTTTCTGCGACATCTGTCGTCGGAAGTGACCAGAGTGTTTTTGCATACATTTAACCATTTATGGGAGTTTGAGCTATTCCCTCCATCGTGTAGGGAATCTACGGTTATCCCCCTACTTAAGCCTGGGAAAAGTGGCACTGACCCTTTGAGCTATCGCCCGATCCCCTTGACGTCTGCCTTATGCAAATTACTTGAGAAGATGGTAAATGTTCGTCTTTTATGGTTTCTGGAAACGCATGATCACCTGGCAAATTATCAATGTGGCTTTCGTAAAAATCGTAGCACCATTGACCACATAGTGTCCCTGGACACAGAGGTGAGAATGACTTTCCGGAAAAAGTACCACCTAGGTGCTGTTTTCTTTGACATTGAAAAGGACATATGGGTGCATTTTTGCAGAATTTTCTGAAAGAACGACGATTTCGCATACGAATTGGCAACCATTTCTCCCAATGGTTTGTCCAGGAGAACGGCGTTCCACGGGAAGCGTCCTCAGTGTACTTCTTTTCGGCATCATGATAGACGATATTGGTGACTTCATCCCTTGCAATATGGAACGTACGCTGTTCGTGGATGACTTTGCCATTTGGTACGGTGCATCGCGAACACCACTATTGCAAAGGCAGTTACAATTAGCAATCTCGTGCCTGGAAAAGTGGGCAAATATCAACGGGTTTTCGTTTTCAACAACAAAGGCTGTCGCCATTTTAGTCGTCAATCTTATCAGGATATGCAACTCAAACTCTATCCAAGGAATGTACTGGTTCACCCGGTGGCGCGGTTCTTAGGAATATAATTTGACCGACGCCTTACGTACAGACACCACCTCACACGTTTACGGGAAAAGTGTTTTAGCGCACTGAACATCCTGAAATGTGTAGCTCCAACCACCTATGGTGCAGATCGGGAAACGCTTATGCTACTGTACCGTTCGCTGGTACGCTCAAAACTCGACTACGCCTGTTTTTTCTATGACGGCACCGCTGCAACAAACAAACCTCCTAGACAGGTGGCAGGCAATGTGGGACGTAACACCTACAAACAAGCTGAAGGTCATCAAGCAACGTCTGGGTCCATTTCGCTCATCCTACCGTAAGTCTGGAAAAGAAGAAGTTACTCTGTGTCGCCTCCGTATAAGGGCACACTTATGCGACTCACGGTTATCTTCTGTGCGGTGACAACAAACCGCAGTGCCCGAGATGTCGTGCACCTCTGACAGTTCGCCATGTTCTGCTTTCGTGCCCATTTTATTCTCACACACGTAGACGTGATTTTGGGTCTGCCCAGGCGGCGTTGTAGGGGTGGCGGCTCTGCCGTCGGTGGGGTGTGGGGTGGTGGTTGCGGCGGGTGTGGGGTGTTTCGTGTTGTTGTGGGAGCTGTGCTGGGTGTGTGAAAGCTGTGCTGGGTGTGTGAAAAATAATGCTAACCAAGCCTAAACTGAAACTGATCTGATTGATCTATTGGGGCTTGATCTGAATTACGACTGAACCTTAACCCGGCTGAACATGGGCTGACTCTAGACTTAAACTGGGCTAGATATCTCCTTTTCTGCTATGCCTGTGTGTGTGGTGTGTTGTGTTGTGTTTCACCGCCACCTCCACCACACATTTCCCAAACCACAGCCGGCTTGGTGTTGTTTGAGCTACCGTCCCTAACACGAATTTATATGTGTGCGAGGTCAAAGTTTTGGGAACACCATGCCGGTGAGTGAGTGTCTAGCCAAATTATAATTGATACGTTGTATTAGGGAATTAATGGGAATGCAATTTTTCCTTGGTTGGAATGACTTGTCCCGAATTGGGACCTTTGGATGCTAATAGTAGCATAATTTTGTGCAATGTTCCGCTCGAAATAGGTGCCTGTGTTTAGCCCCAAGCGGCTTCCGCTGGTCCTTAAAGCTACCTACACACATTCATTCTCCTCATTCACTTCACATTCGTTCGCCCCATTCATTCTCTCCTTATTAATTAATGAATTGCTTGGTCCCAAAATTTGGCTGCCCCCCCCCCTCTCTCAGCAGTACACAAACATTTTCGACAGACCATTGCTCTATTTTTGATGGTATGTTGGCCGAATATGTAAACCTTCCACTGCTATCATAGCTGGCCTCGCCATTATTGGCAGCGTTCCTCGCCTGGATAAAGTATTAATGCTACGAGGGGGCTCATCGTACTGGCTACGAGGGCTTATACCAGTGCTCTCGTGTCTTTGACCGACCTACCTAGCCTTAAAGTCAGTCGATGCCGCACCGGGCCTTATTCGCTGTACACTGTGCGACCAGGTCAAGGTGTCCTCGGGCGGGCACGGATCCCTACCACGTTGGGCACGTCCCCTGGCCGTCTATATAACCTAGCCTGCCCTACCTCTTCAGCCTCGGGGCTTACGGCACCCCAAATCTGTCCGTACGTTCTTCCCCCCCCCCGAAACACTATACAGCTCCGTGTCCAAACGGATAGCGAACGGGGCCGGACTCACGACCGTGCAGTGTTTTGCATTACCCTATTGTCCGGCGCCAAACTCGACGGACGCAATGTGGTGCCTTCCTTGACGGTCCCTCCCACCTGCATGATATGCCCGCCCCCATCTGCGCCACTGGGTCACGGGCCAGCGGGATTTTACAGTCAAAGATCCAGAGCATGTGAACTAATGCCCCCGAAGTGTACCTTCCTCGCCCCCCCTCCCCCTCGCAATTAGAGATCAAATGCAGATCATATATATAACAACATTAATATTCTAGACAATTTAAACTGGCTTAAGCACTCATTACCATTACCCGAGAACGTTCAGTCCATAGGAGAACGGCTCGCAGGTCGGCTGCCTCGCTTATAAATTTACTTCATATGGTAAGATACTCTCAGGCATATATCCAAGCATCATATGTGAATCATCCCTTGTATCCGGGGAGTACCCGCGGTACTATTCTCGTCTATCCGAGCGAAAAGTGTGGCACGTACCCCTCAGCGAAAAGTTCGGCACGCGCCCCTCAGCCCCCCCGAGGCACGGCCGCCATTTCATTTCTGGACGTAAATATCCTTCCCTCCGTCCACCTGGTCGCTGAGGTATTTACTACGCTACCGTCGCTTCAGGAGCGTCGTATTCCTTACGTCATCCATTGACGTTAGTCCCTCCAAGGAGGGTCGCTAACACGGCCATCGGCTTCCGACCTCAATGCTATCTGGGTCATCACGAAAGTTACGCCACTGAACACACAGCTGGATGGCGCCCCAAGGGTTTAAAAAACGTTTGCACCGCGGTGGGCAGTTAGGCTATAATATTACTTATTTGGCTCCAGTTAATGTAAGGCTCGAACGCTTTGGACGAGGAGGGGGAAAACATGGATATCGCAAGCACAGTTTTCAACGTGCTTATTCTCAGACCGAACGATGGTCATTTTCACGACCGGCTCTGGCCCGGTGGTCCTGTGAGGCGGATGTTGCACGTACAGTTTTCAACATACGGCATATAAGGCCGAGCGATGGTCATCTTCACGACCCACTCCGACCCGAGGTCCTAAAGGCGGATGTTAGGATCCGGTTGGTGCCTAGGATCCCTGATCGTTAGCCCAAGCTATGTCTCCTTTGTATCCCAAATATTCCTTTTCACTGCTAATTATGCACGACAAAGGCTGGGCAACTGCTCCGGGCCTCGGCTGGTGCGCTCAAACATTTCTATAATATATTTACATGTATTTAGATTGCACGTCAACAGGACCGGGACACGTTCCTGGCACACTCCTTCGTCCAATCCTCCCTCCCCATACATACCTATATACCCTGCCCTTCTATACTAGGCGTGCGACGTCGGCGCCACTGGCCGTGTCGCACATGCCTCCCCCACACATCACTTTGAATATATTTTAGTTGTCACCCCCCCCCCATAAGACGGGTCGCTTCTTTCAACAATGAATTAGGTTGAGGGGGAAATAGCTGTGATAGAAAATAGGCCGGTTTGGAAGAAGGAAGAAGGCATGGCAGACCGATGGC
Organism: Ashinkailepas kermadecensis; assembly: GCA_034440615.1. Lineage (NCBI taxonomy): Eukaryota > Metazoa > Arthropoda > Thecostraca > Neolepadidae > Ashinkailepas > Ashinkailepas kermadecensis. The sequence continues at coordinate 7,714 of JAOTOM010000829.1, forward strand.
ACTCACATTTTGCTGGCCGGCTGGCCTCTTCGGTCGTCTCAACTCTGCCTGAGATTGCTCTGTCCGTGGGTGAGAGACTGCCCGAGTGAGTGTCTCCGAGCGAGAGAGAGAGAGAGAGTCCGAGAGCGAGTTTTCTGTCTGTCTGCCAGTTTTCTTCGATTTGCTGTAGCCCCGCCTCGTCTATCCACTGGCCACTCCCAGGGCCCCGGTTTGTGTTCTTCCTCTTGATTGGTGGGAGTGCATGTTTCTTCCCCTTAGGCCGGGTGTGTCGTGAAGTCGCCTGGCGCCGTCAGGACGGTCTGCCGGGGTCTATAATTTTCACCGGGGTCACCGATCTCACGGCTGGCCGGCCTTTCTCCTTATGTCGATCGGGACGGGCTTGTCATGAGAACATCCTTGTTGTTGACTGGTTGGGACGGGGTGGCGGGCCAGAACGAGGTGATTAACCCGGGTTCGGCGCTTAATTGCTCCAGAGTTTTCGCTTCCGCCATTGATCCGCACAGGTGCGCGCTGGTTGGGTCAAGCAGGGCCGATAAAAAACACGCATTGAGAAGGGACAGCTGGTGGCTGGGATCTGACCGGGCGTCTTGCGGCCTGGTCTGGTATGAAAATATTGAAAATTTCATGCCGAAAGAATGTAAGCTTCCTTACAGCGTCCCTTAGTGATATCTTGTCAAACAAATCTTGCATTGTCCAATCGGGACGTCTGATCGACTTCTTGTCTGAAGTGTCATTTTCAACGATATGTACTCCTCACTAATATGCATCGCAAACAAAACTTTCAACAAACAAGCGCCATATAGACGGTAGCCAAGATGTGAACCTTGCTTCTGTATCTAATCGCATTTGCCTGTCGAGTTATGGGCGCAATATGACCATAGCAGTCGAGGCGCCCGAAAGCCCAAACAACAAACAAACAATATTTTTATCAACAATTTTATATGTGATCGGCTTTTCCAGGTTAGAATTGGTAACTGCCTTTCCCGACGTTTTCTACAAGAAACGGCATACCACAGGGCAGCGTTCTAAGTGTCGCTTTGTTTGCTATTATGATAAACGATATTGGAAACTGTCTACCGCATTCCATCGGTCGGTCTCTCTTTGTTGATGATCTTGCGATTTGGTGCTGTGGCGCTAGTACTCATTCTGTAGAGCGGCAGCGGCAACTGGCAGTGAGTCGGCTTGAGAGGTGGAGTTTTACCAATGGACTTATGTTTTCAAAGTCGAAGACTGTAGGTATTCATTTTTGTCGTCGTCGTTGACCATGCCCCGATTTTTCAGTGAAAATGTTTAGCACAGAGATCGCTACCGAACCCGTTTGGAAGTTTTGGGAGAGCACTTTGACAATCGGCTGACATATCGGGAACACCTTATAATTCTTAGGGATAGATGTTTTAAGGTATTGAACATCTTGAAGTGTGTGGCAAAAACGTCGTATGGTGCAGACCGTAAGACATTGCTGCTTTTTTACAGATCACTCATCCGCTCCAAACTTCACTATGGCGGCTTCGTTTACGACTCAGCTTGTACGTCTGATAAACGAACGTTGGATATTGTGCACAACGCAGCATTGCGAGTTGCCACTGGTGCATTTCGAACGTTCCCCACGGCGAGCCTTCTGGTTGAAGCTCATGAGCCACCCCTTGCCTTGCGGCGTCTCATGCTTGGAATGAGATACGCGTGCAAGCTCTCACAATTTACAGACCATCCCACACATGATATGGTGTTTTCGGCACGCATTGTGAACGTATTCCATGGATTATCTAATCAGCGTTCGGTACCTTTCTGTATCAGGCTCTATAATGCACTGTATCGGAGTGGAATCACTTTCCGTGACGTGATAAAACCAAGCGCTCTGGATACTCCTCCCTGGGAGTTACTGTCACCGACAATTGATGTTACCCTGAGCAAAAACTACAAACGTAATACCCTACCTCAGGAGTTCCGAACTAGAGCTCTGGACCTCATTGCGTTCTACGTCGGCTACAAGACAACATACACGGACGGTTCAAAGATGGTGTTGGCTCGGCGTTTGTTAGCGGCTCCGCCACACGATGTTTTACGCTACCTGTGCAGGCATCAGTCTTCACATCCGAGTTAGTAGCCATCAACAAAGCTTTGTGTTTTATACCAGTATCTGATGAAACATTACACCTCATCCTAACAGATAGTCTCAGTAGTCTTTTGGCACTGAGATATTTTAATTCATCACACTCCATTGTCCAGGAAATGGTTTTACGGTTGACGTCACTACATGCAGAGGGTAAGACTGTCGTCATGTGCTTGATTCCAAGCCACGTCGGTATATTAGGGAATGAGGCCGCTGACGCCGCTGCAAAGCGAGCAGCACAGAAACCATATACACGTTATATGCATTGCGTGTAAAGAAAGCATACGACCTTCAATATACCAGGAGGTGCTGAGTTGACATCAAAAGTAACGTCTGACACTCGACAAAGTAACGTCTGTCACTCCTGACGATGGCCCCTGGCCGAAACGTTGAGTACCTAATAAAGTATAATCCTTAACGTTACTTTTGATGTCAACTCAGCACCTCCTGGTATATTGAAGGTTGTATGCTTTCTTTACACGCAATGTCTAAAACCCAGGAGCATCTAAGAGCCATTCTTCGTTGTATTATACACGTTATATGCCCATTCCTGCTAGAGATATATATCCCGTCATCAAAGATTATGTTTTTCGTGAGTGACAGGTGCTTTGGGACGCGGTCGGTGAAAACAAGTTTAGGACAATTCAACCTAGCATCGGCCAGTGGTCCTCGTGCTCGCGTTGGACTAGGCGAGTCGAGGTGACATTGTGCCGCTTACGCGTTGGCCACACGTACGCAACGCACAGATATATTATTTGTGGTGATGATGCGCCCATGTGCCCGAGATGCGAAGGACGCCTTTCAGTTCGTCACATCATAACCTCATGCCCTGATCTTTCTGATGTTAACAAGCACTACTTTAGTCGATCGCAGCCACTGTCAATTCGTGACGTTCTAGGGGGATGAATCGGTAGCGATCAATTCTGGTCAATTGTTCCACTTTCTTTCGAAGGTAAACTTTAATTATATATATTCTCCGGTCTAATCCCTTGTGCGGGAGCAAGCTCGCACACTAGGATTGCTTAGGATTGACACAGTTTAAATGGTTTTGTTATTGGCGCCGTATAATCAGTGCAGTTAATGCGCCCTAAACCCTAATAACCAACCAGACGGTATGAACCCTTGCTGTTTTTGTGGATTCCATGTTCTGATACCTTCGAGGTTTTGAACACCTAGAGCTTTTGATCTTTCGTGCTTTTGAGTCTTTAAATGTTTTGAACTCCTAGAGAATTTGAACGGTTAGAGGTTTTGAACATTAGAAGTTTTAACTTCCCCAATACCGAATCAAATCTCCGAATTTAGAGATTTTGAACGCTTAGTCCTTTTGATTCCTAGATGTTTTGAACCGTTAGAGGCTATGAGCATTAGAGGTTCTGATATAGACCCTTATTGACGCGTCTGGCTGGAAATATTTCTTGTTGGCAATAAATATCGAATTAAGCCAGAAACATAAGGTTTTCGATGTGAAAGAGTATTGAATCGAGGGTATTCTTTTACTTTCTGCCGTAGCGTTGTTTACACTAGATATGTAACCGAATGTGCCGCATATCGGCAGGAAATGTCGGACTGTTCAAATATACCACTGGATATGGATGCAACGTTTTGATGACGTCACAAACAGTCAGTGATATGACTTATTCGCCCATCGGGAAACCGGACGGTGTTGCAACATTACATATGACTCAGTGCAGCGTGGAACTGCCATGCAACCATCGAAGTGGCTTCAGATCATCAGGACCTCTTCAAATAGATCCAGGGAACATATTCTGGCGGTATTTCCACATGGGAATACCAAAAAGTGCGTGACGGCAGAAAGTAAAACAGAAGATTATACCACATTATGCATACGTTACCGCAGCGAGAAACCACCATGAAACCATCGCAGTGGGTCCAGATCATCAGGACCTCTTCCAATATATCCAGTTATTATATTCTGAAGGTATTTCCCCATGGGGATATCAAAACGTGCATGACGGCAGAAAGTAAAACAGAAGGTTATACCACATTATGTATATACTAGGGAGCAAGAAACCACCATGAAACCATCGCAGTGGGTCCTGATCATCGGGACTTCTTCCAATATATCCAGTGATCATATTCTGAAGGTATTTCCACATGGGGATATCAAAACGTGCATGACGGCAGAAAGTAAAACAGAAGGTTATACCATATTATGTATACGTTACCGCAGCGAGAAACCACCATGAAGCTATCGCATTGGGTTGAAATCATCAGGACCTCTTCCAATAGATCCAAGGATCATATTCTGGCGGTATTTCCACATGGGGATCACGAAAAGTGACGGCAGCAAGTAAAAGAGACGGTTATACCACATTATGTATAAGTTACGGTAGCGAGAAACCACCATGAAACCATCGCAGTGGGTCCAGATCATCAGGGCTTCTTCCAATATATCCAGTGATCATATTCTGAAGGTATTTCCACATGGGGATATCAAAACGTGCATGACGGCAGAAAGTAAAACAGAAGGTTATACTACATTAGGTATACGGTACCGCAGCGAGAAACCACCATGAAGCCATCGCAGTGGGTCCAGATCATCAGGACCTCTTCCAATATATCCAGTGATTATATTCTGAAGGTATTTCCACATGGGGATTACGAAAAGTGCGTGACGGCAGCAAGTAAAAGAGACGGTTATGCCACATTATGTATACGTTACCGCAGCGAGAAACCACCATGAAACAATCGCAATGGTTCCCGATCATCAGGACTTCTTCCAATATATCCAGTGATCATTTTATGAAGGTATTTCCACATGGGGATATCAAAACGTGCATGACGGCAGAAAGTAAAACAGAAGGTTATACTACATTAGGTATACGGTACCGCAGCGAGAAACCACCATGAAGCCATCGCAGTGGGTTGAAATCATGAGGACCTCTTCCAATAGATCCAAGGATCATATTCTGGCGGTATTTCCACATGGGGATCACGAAAAGTGCATGACGGCAGCAAGTAAAAGAGACGGTTATACCACATTATGTATAAGTTACGGCAGCGAGAAACCACCATGAAACTATCGCAGTGGGTCCAGATCATCAGGACTTCTTCCAATATATCCAGTGATCATATTCTGAAGGTATTTCCACATGGGGATATCAAAACGTGCATGACGGCAGAAAGTAAAACAGAAGGTTATACCACATTAGGTATACGTTGATGGAGGGGTCTAATCTGTTTTGTTTTTTTAAATCTTGTGGAGCGCAAATGGAGGAGGGAAAGCGGGCCGCCACGGCGGATAAAGCCACCTGCAAAGATGGTCAGTGCCGTGCCACCAAATGTGTACGACACGGCCTGGAGGAGGAGACCCTGGGCCGTTCAAGATGGTCCCTAAGCTGACGTAGAGGACACTCGTAGTTTCGGTTTAAACATTTCATCAGTTCATCAGTTCGAGCGACAGTTTGAACAGTTAACCACATCCTTCCAGATACTTGACCTTAATCTGATCGGTTACTTTGACCTTTGAACGTGTCAATGCGTCATGCACGTAGCATATGCAATGAATATTGAAGTACACAAATTGATTTTTCACGACCAGCGTTTGAACATGTCGGCGAAGAATGTACTTCGACATTGACCCATTTGTCCTAATCTAGAATGTCATCTAAAAGAGGTAAAGAGAAAATGTATTCAGCTACTTTGAACGTTTCGGATACGAAGTGCATCATGTCGTTGATAACGTTTTTGCATTTAGATTAGAACAATAATATTACCGAGAAATTGTATTCCCGTCTGCCCAGGCAATGCGAGGGGTGAAAGGTTCTACGATCCCGCGAATGTTCCGGGGCAGGGTTGCCTTTCTATTCAACGCAGTCAATTTATTACAGATACGTGGGGTACATGATCACTTTCCACTCCCCATGAGTTCGTGCTATGATAAATAATGCAGTGTAGGTCCAGTAAACTGTTTCTTACTTTTTCAGGGACCAGGGCCTCCTTGCCCGCACAATGCGGTGCACTTGCGGGGCGCAGATGGAGGAGGGTCGGAGGGCCGCCATGACGGACCAAGTCGCCTGGCGTTGTAAGGATGGCCAGTATCGAGCCACCAAAAGTACACGGCACGGCTCTTTCTTCGCGAGCTCACACCTCGAGCTCCGCCAGCTCATGCTCATCACCTACTTCTACTCCCAGAAAACGCCTAGCCACCAAATCGCCAAGGAGGCAGAAGTGTCACCCAAAACCATCGTTGACTGGGCAAACTTCCTGAGAGAAGTGAGTAACCTTCTTTAAATGCATGCCGAATTTGTGCGTGCAGCACTTACGTCACGTAGCGCATGTGTGTGACACCTGTGTTGCTATCCGGTACCATCCGAGAGAATGGGAGGTCACTACTCTCACGATTGGATATCTTGCCAATGCACTGAGCATTGAAATTACAAAAAAAAAGGTTAATCTACCTTACGCTGATGCCCCCCCCCCCAACAAAAAAATCAGGCCGTTGACCTAGGTATATTTCAGCGTCTACCCAAGATATATATATATATATATATATATATATATATATGCATGTATATAGATATATAGATATGATAGATAGATAGATAAATAGATAGATAGATAGATAGATAGATAGATAGATAGATAGATAGAGACGTAGACGGAAATGGAGATGGAGATGGAGATGGAGTTATACAACCGAAAAGTATGAACGGCCGCTTGTTGCCTGGTAATGTCGTTCATCTCCCATAACTGATTTGAGCGGAATCTGAAACTAATACAACCAATGATCCGTTTCACCACAGGTGATGACCGACGACCTCCTCAGACACCCTCGGATTCTTGGAGGGGTCCACGGACCCGTGCAAATCTACGAAAGTTTCGTCGCCCGTTCGAAGAGATCAAGAAACGGAAGAGCGAGGCCCGTGGCCGAAACATGGGTTTTCGGCTTGACGGACGAATCAGGAGAAGCCCACCTCCAGATAGTGCCGGACCGCACCGAGGCTACGCTGGTGCCCATCGTCTGCCAGCACGTGCTGCCCGGCAGCTTGCTATGTAAATTGTGTGTTGTGTATCCGTGGAAATGGCCTTAATGTTTTCACTGTAGTCAGCGGCGCACACAGGGGATGGCCAGGGCAATTGTAACGAAGTTAAAGTTAATACGAACGAGCCAGCCTCTGGAATGTACTGTATGTGTCACCGCAATGGGGCCGTATGAGGCACCCAAACACCCCACAACAAGAACGTCAGGCATGCGGCCCACCCGATCTATCACAGATAAGGCCAAGTGCCGCTCGCATTGTTCGATTATTAGCCACCGCGATGAGATCACCTTACGAGGTTATAACTGATAAGAACCGGAGCTCGTGTCGGAGAGTTCGCATACCACAAGGCTACTGGCGCCACCAGTCGGGTACGTCCACGAATCATCGCTGGTTGCCACGCGACCGAGCAGAGACGCTGCCGTGCAAAACTGCAATCTCAGCGTGCGAGGAGTACATTAGGACTGAACCCATGACCTGTGACGAATCAGCAGTCAGCAACATCCAGCGAGGGCAATGGCCGCTGGCGTGTCGGGCCAATCACGGCCCGGTTCACTTGCGGGTTGGCGTGTTATGTAGAACTGGCCAATAACAGTGCGGGTTGTACGCCGTCAATGTATTTACGTGGGCGGACTCGTGTGTATATATATATGAGTGCTAATGAAAATAAACAGACTCGACCTAGACTCGGACTAGAGAACTCGGGGAGAGGAAGTCGAGGTAGAACCATCACGTCTTTGCGATTTCGGAGCGGACTGGCGTTCGCCTGTCGCGACTCAACATAGTTGGCGGGCCGAGTAAGCTTCCAGCCCGGGAGTTCACTCATCACGGAGTTTTAACGAGTGAGCTGTCCACCTACTGTTCTGGGGTATACAAAGCGGAAGCGTTGGTCTATCCCTAGATTTCCCACGGCCAGGGAAAAAACTACCCTATACAATCTTGGAAGTGTTTGCTGAGTAGAAATGGAAGTGTTCTTGAGAAAAAGGGAAAAAAAGAAGGTGAAGTTGTATGGAAATATGGTATGGGTTTCCTTTCCCTTTGAATTATCTGTAAGTGCAATTCCCTATAGCTTGGGGTTGAAAAGTGGGTGAAGTGATTATTTCCCCTACTTACTAGTACTCTTATTGAGACCGTCCGTGAGGACATCTGGCACATTCCTGGAGACATTTTATATTTATCTCCACCCCATCACTTTTGCTGGACACAACAGTTATTTTATCCACCACATTACCATGCTGATCAATGCAAAATGGACGGAACAAGCAAAGCGTTGTTGAAGTGCTAGTGACTAGCATATCGCGCAGGGAAGGCAGACAGCTGTATGCAGACTCAGGGGACGGAGTGGAGGTGAGGAGATGCAACGCAATTGGGCACGCAATGGGATGCACACTTTCAATTAGAAAGCATCGACGAGGAAGCCCAATATGATCGTATTTTAAGTGTAGACACATGGAAAACAATGCACATCGTGACGGTAATGCTATGCAGAACCATGACGACATGTCTCCAATGAATAGCAACGGGTTACTACGACACCAAATAGTGTCCATTCCTCCAGACGAGTTGAAGGATGAGAAGATCCTCAAACTGCAAAGTTTGTAACTACAATGAGACTTGCATACTGTGATTCCGAATGCGCTCCTTACCGTTCAAGATCTGGTCCGATGGGTGGGCGGCGTATAACAACGGCGCCCTCCAGGCAGCTGGTTATCGGCAGGAGGCCGTCAACCATCGCCGATAATTCGTTCGGGCGGATGGTAAGCACAAGGATACATTATTCGGGAATTCTAAGTATTCCCACATCTCCTGAACCAGTCGTGCCCGTCAAATTTCCTGCATCGTGTCTCCTATATAAAAACGATCTAAGTCAGTTCGGATGGCGAGATTGTGAGGTACCCATTGAGGTGACCGAAAAACTCACGCACGAGCAGGGCAAAGACTTCGTCACAGCGGTAACAAACCTTAGGTGGCTTCCTAGCTTTCGGTAACTGTTCCCCGTTGTGTTCTTCTCGGGTTGTGCGATGGGCTTTGTGGCTTTCTGCGAGAGGTGCTACTACTTGTTGAACTGATGCTGGTAAACTGGAATTTGGTCAGCTTTGTTCTCTGGGAGATGGAGAACTGTTAAATTAAAGACAGATAGTTGTACAAACAATGTATTCACCATGTGAATCGCTTAACATTGACATATATCCGACGCACAGAGGCATGTCCGATGGCTGGAACCATACACACACACATACACACACACACACACACACACACACACACACACACACACACACACACACACACCCCATATATATATATATATATATATATATATATATATATATATATTCTTATATATATTCTTCTTCATGCATCTCTCTCACTGATTGTACATTCCATGTCAATGTTCACAATGCTATCCGTAACTCTACATACTGATATTCCTATTTGGGTGTCCACACAAACCGGGCGGCGGGCACTTGGTCTCTCCTAAAATCACGCCTCAAGGCCATGCGAGGGACGAGCCGGGAGATGCTGGCGAGCCACATAGACGAGTTCATGTGGCAGCGTCGGCACCGCGGCAACGTAAGTATAATGATGTTAAATGTGAGCGCAGATATCAATCAACGTTTAGCGATAGACGAGGAAGAAGAATAGAGTACGCAGATGCAATAGAATACAAAGAATACGCAAAATGCTTATAATCGGTAGGGATAAAACTGGAACGGAATAAGTAACTTTGGGCTGGTGCAAACACTTATGTTATACACTTTTCCTCATGGATAAAGAAGAAAAAAAACAGACGAACTGCCAGTAATGAAAAAGAAGAAGTATGGATTATGGCTCCGGCAGTACTCCCTTTCGTTAATCGGCTGGTAAGGAGATATGTGTGATAATTTTGGAAGGAACTGGGAAATATGTGAGCTAAAATGTTCCAAGTGATCCGGGATGCACAAAATATGCTTTTGAGATGACAAGTATAGAAGATGCGTACCAAAGGTGTATTCTTTACTTGTTGTGATTAATTTTCAGTAAAGGCGCATACAAATAGCATTAAAAAATTGACCATCCCAGGGAGAGTGGTATCGGCATTGCGTTCGTAACATGTTTTTTTTCCTCTATGCACATACGGCCTGATCTGTTGACATGACTATGACTGTTGGCAGGAGTACCGGGCCCTAATCAGCGCCATCGCGGCCAAGTACCCGGTGTGGGTGGCCGCCATGCAATGCACGGCCTGATCTGTTGACATGAATATGACTGTTGGCAGGAGTTCCGGGCCCTGATCAGCGCCATCGCGGCCAAGTACCCGGTGTAAGTGGCCGCCATACCAAAGCCCGACAGCCAGCCCCGTCCAGGAGTTGGGTGGAGACGCCAATACTGCGCCAGTCGTCGTTCATTAATACATTTTGTTGTTGATCAATACCGGACTTTCATTCCAGCTCTGAGGAAACGACACTTCACCACCAAAAAATAACAGGAGGAAAAATATCCGCAACCAACAATCACAGTGGTATTTGCTGATACACATGCATGAATTATATATATATATATATATATATATATATATATATATATATATATATATATATATATATATATATATTATATATATATATATATATATATATATATATATATATATATATATATATATATATATATATATATATATATATATATATCTATGTATATATATATATATATATATATATATATATATATATATATATATATATATATATATACCTTCATACATAATCGTGTAACACCTTTTCAGTTCCTTCTTGCCGTCGTGCACTTTTTGGTATCTTTGGAATCTTTTGGTATCTCTATCTACCTACCGCCAGAATATGATCCCTGGATATATTTGAAGAAGTCCTCATGATCTGGAGCCACTGCGATTGTTTCATGGTGGTTTCACGCTGTCCTAACGTATACATAATGTGACCTAACCTTCCGTTTCACTTTCTGCCGTCATGCACTTTTCGTGATTCCCATATGGGAATACCTTCGGAATATGATCCCTGGATTTATTGGAAGAGGTCCTGATGATTTGGACCCACTGCGATGGTTTCATGGTGGTTTCTCGATGCCGTAACGTATACATAATGTGGTATAACCGTCTCTTACTTGCTGCCGTCATGCACTTTTCGTGATCTCCATGTCGAAATACCTTCAGAATATGATCACTGGATATATTGGAAGAATTTCTGATGATTTGGACCCACTGCGATTGTTTCATGGTGGTTTCTTGCTGCCCTAGCATATACATAATGTGGTATAACCTTCTGTTTTACTTTCTGCCGTCATGCACTTTTTGATATCCGCATGTGGAAATACCTTCAGAATATGATCACTGGATATATTGGAAGAAGTCCTGATGATCTGGACCCACTGCGATGGTTTCATGGTGGTTTCTCGCTGCCGTAACGTATACATAATGTGGTATAACTTTCTGTTTTACTTTCTGCCGTCATGCACGTTTTGATATTCCCATGTGGAAATACCAATATGATCACTGGATATATTGGAAGAAGTCCTGATGATCTGGACCCATTGCGATGGTTTCATGGTGGTTTCTTGCTGCCCTAGCATATACATAATGTGCTATAACCTTCTGTTTTACTTTCTGCCGTCATGCACTTTTTGATATCCATGTGGAAATACCTTCAGAATATAATAACTGGATATATTGGAAGAGGTCCTGATGATCTGGACCCACTGCGATGGTTTCATGGTGGTTTCTCGCTGCGGTAACGTATGCATAATGTGGTATAACCTTCTGTTTTACTTTCTGCCGTCATGCACTTTTTGGTATTCCCATGTGGAAATACCGCCAGAATATGTTCCCTGGATCTATTCGAAGAGGTCCTGATGATCTGAAGCCACTGCGATGGTTTCATGGCAGTTTCACGCTGCACTGAGTCATATGTAATGTTGCAACACAGTCCGGTTTCCCGATGGGCGAATAAATCGTATCACTGTGACTGTTTGTGACGTCATCAAAACGTTGCATCCATATCCAGTGGTATATTTGAACAGTGCGACATTTACTGCCGATATGCGGCATATTCGGTTACATATCTAGTGTAGTTGAAAAGAATACCGAATCGAGAGCATGAAGTGCTTAATTTCTTCTTTATCACGTCTGTGACACGCCAGGTACGGATAATTATACACGATGAGCTATATTTGTACAGTACCTATTAAGATTATGATCGTATATTCCTTTGCCAAATGAAAAGTGGTCGAAGCGCCCTAAAGCCCAAATAACTAACAAATGAAATGAAACAAAGTCCTGGAAGTCTCCTTGGAAGAAGTCCTGATGATCTGAACCCATTGCGATGGTTTCATGGTGGTTTCTTGCTGCCATAGCATATACATAATGTGCTATAATCTTCTGTTTTACTTTTGCCATCATGCACTGAACAAATAACAAATGAAAAGTAATCATTTGCAGGTAAAATGAGTGGTCGCATAGTCTTTTTTCACGTTCAATTACATCGTATTAAAAAAATATGCAAAGAATAAAATTTTACCTTGATCTCCAATAATACTGATTTTCCCCTTGGTTGTTTGCATTCGGTGCATATAATCAATCTTCCTGGTGCATATTTTGACCTTGTGCATTTCAGTACATTTTCCATGGGCAGTGCACTTCATCAAGCTGTTTTCCATACTTTGCAGTCTGGCCTATTGGGGAAGTAGGAGAGGAAGGGGGGGGGGGGATTCTGAACACTTAAGACCAGGGTGGGAATTAAGGCACTTCTTAAGAGATTTTATCCCTGAAAACATTTTTGCACTCCGGGTTCATACTGGATAGGATGGGCTTCACATGTACTCCGACACAAATGTGGGAACAAAGATATCAATAAAAACAAACGGAACAACGGTAATCTTCAAGTATTACCCCTCACACTTGCTTTATATCAACAATGCATCCCAGTCACCATCAGCTGACTGCCAGTCAGCTGTTGGTGACGTCACTCGAACATACAGAGGGGAGAGTGTGCAGATGCTATTTCACGATGGTGAAAACCTAACCTAACACTAACCTAACCTAACCTGACCCGCCTTATAAATATTCCTGGTGACACCCTTGGATCATTCAGTGCACCCAGCTGCAGGGTGTCGGTATTTCATTTGGGGGTCCCCAACAGCTGACTGCCAGTCAGGAGCGATGGCTTGGATACATTGCTGAGATAAAAGAAGTGTGAGGGGTAATATTTGAAGAATACCCAGAACAACACCCAAAAAAATGCTGGTTATTCCACTTACGGTCACCACTCAAACTAATCACTTTTTGTAGCAGTCAGCTCAGCAGCCGGACCACAGCTTCACACACTCCATCAATCTCAACCACCGGAATTGCCGACAACAACGCGCCAACAGCAACTTGCAAGATGATGCGCATGCACACTGAGAACACTTCTCCGGCTCTGGAGCGGTGTCCTGGAATACCTGTGCTCCTGCCACCCTATAGTGGGAAACTGACAGTTCTAAGAGACGTCCTCCGGAGTCCCGGAGGCCACCGATCAGAATTGGCTGTGTTAGTGTTTTCTGTTCTGAAATCTGTCTGTCAACCAATCAATGCAAGGTATTTTGTATATGACGTCAACCATTAGCAACTTTGAACACATGGTTAACAGTAAACACAAGAACTTGACTGATCCTTTGCTTTGATCACATCCAACTGGCGTGTGCGGTAGCGGAGTTGTGTTCGTATTACGTGGGAAATTGGCTGCGTAGGTAGGTATGCGCTCTGAGCTGAGGGTGAAGTGTGAAGTAATTTTGTTTGTTTTTCATATGGCTAGCCTTGTACTGAGACCAACAGTGAAAGGAAAATGCATTTATCCTGTGAGCTATAAGAAACAAAACAGTGCTGATTATTACGGGTCACTGCCGGGTGGTGCCATCCATTGTTCACTTCTTTGTTTGTATGTTTTGGCATTTGATTTGGCCAAAAATGAGAATGATATTACTTATGCATATTATGTAGGTACTGATTTAGGTTTTTCTGGTCGGTTACTGGTAAACAGATTCCATGCATAAAAAAATAATGTCCATGAAAATGTACTCCGGAAGAAATCAGTATGCACCCCGACTCCCAACATGGAAAGTAAGTTTCCCACTCTGCTTAAGACATCATGCAATAAATCAAAATAGCCCACTGCTGCTTCTGTATGGCCAAACCAGTAATTATACTGTCTGCTGAACACAAAAATGAACAAGCTGTCCATATTCAAATAGTTCCTTTCAATGAAAATCCTCTAACCACTTGCAAAGAACAACTTTAAAACATATATTTATTCCATAGTGGTGTGCCATGTTGTGAACACAAATGTTGTGCAGGATTACTTCACTGTAGCTGTTGTGGTACAAGCTATTAGTAGCCACTAAAAGTACTGGTGTAATTGGAAAAAATATATTGGAGGTCACTTCGTTATGGTTTTCTGAAACCTTTCTAGAAGCCTGCCTTTGAATTTTAGACTGCTCTCAGATGGGCGCCAAATGACCGAGTAGCCTGCATGCCCTTAAGCCCAAATAATCAATCAATCAATCAAGACTGCTCTCAGAAGCCTAAAATGGAGCCTGCAGACTTTGCTAGCTCTATACACAAAGAATTTGAATTGGTGGAACCAAGGCCGTAGGTAGAACTATGTGATCAGACCTTCATATTTTGGTAGTGAAAGGCCCATTGTTTATGAATACCACCAGCTTTTTGTTATTTGCACACTGAACATGACATGGGAGATGTTCAAAGGTAGGTATTCTGGAAACAGAACATGTTTAGATACTCCCTACTTGGCCCCTAGGTAGGTTTTTATGCATAGGCATGGTATTTATGTAGAAGAAGGCCCTGGGCATAATTTGGAGAAAATATGTATTGACTGGACTTGTTGAAGCTTGCCCAGCAACTTATCTCTACCATTTCCTTGGGAAATCAGATGTAATCGAGGTCACTTTTTTAATTGAACCATGCAGGCTCCTTTGATGACAATGATGTTACATGATCCAACATCAACTGGTTTTAAGCAATCAAACATCAGTAGATTTGAAGGTTTCCAACATAAGCATGTTATAGGTGATCAAATATCAGTAGGTTCCAGATGATCAAACATCAGATTAGGTTAAGTTAAGCTTTTTATTTTGAAATTTGCGTAATCTGGTAAATTTGCATTTTAAGAGAAATTAGATTTTGTGAAATGTATTTTTGCAGTGCAATGTTTATGAATGTGGTTAATGTGTAACAATGTGACCACTCATTTCCTTTGCAAGTGCATGCTTCTCAGTGTGCATGCACAATAATGCCAGAATAGGCTTCACGTTGGGTAATATAGCATACAGATAATGTTTAGGCAGGGAACAAATGGGGTAAATTTTTCTTAAAATGCGTTTTGGGATTTTTTTTTGGGGGGGAATACTATGTTCATGAACGTGATTCGGAAGATGCGACCACTCGTTTTCTCCGGAAATGCTTACTTTTCAATTTGAACGGTGACGTCATAGTCACGTCGGTACGGTATGATGACGTCATATGCATGGCACTGAGGCTTCGATTGGCTAACGCTACAAGCGTTCACATACCTGAATGAGATGGTCCCGGCTGTGGATCGTTGACCGTCGGAACACGTCTCTCGGATTGAGGTTTGTAGAGTTTTGCAGCCTCGATCAAAAAGTTATGGATTTCACGGCCCGGGAACTCCTTGAGGAAGAGGTACCGTCCCAGGTACTGCCTCTAGTACCTGGACTGCATCCCTGGGCGCTTCACCCACTCCTTCACGTCTCGCCAGAGGCGCTCAATGTTTTGGGTGTGTATCGCGAGGTCGGAGGGGTCAACAAAATGTTCGGTATGGTTAATTGTATGGTGATTCGTAGCCATCCTGAGAAAGGGTACTGTAGACAGCCCAACAGTCACTGTAGATGATTGAACCAGGGCGAATATACTGCTGAATTATCGGCAGCAATGTTTCCCGATTCCGCTGCTCACCCTCACCCTCGGGATCCACTAGCGGCACGATGAATCGCCTATTCAAGATACGCTCGATCCCGCCGAATAGCCAAATTTGGCCAGTCACGCGCCCGACATTGTACTTCCTTTACACAAGAAGCGTCTCATCAATTTCAACCTCTATCCCCTGTCCACCAATAGGTTCCTGGCTGTTGAGCCACTCTTCCGTGACCTCACTACAATAACTTCTCCAATCAACACTCGCGGGAGATCCGATTTTCAGGTTTCGGAACGCTGCCCTATGGTTCCAATCTTTATCTAACCACAGATTGATAAAGCACACAACTTGCCACGGTTCCAGGCGGGTTCCGTCGAGAAAAGTTCCTTTATAGTCGCTTGTTACGAACCCACACCTCTTCTTCTCCTTTCTTCTGGCGACACGAAATGTCTCGATGCACTCCCACCGATGTCTACTATCCTGCAACCTGCAGGCCTTGGAACACTTAGAACAGACAACTCCGGCCGGAAGAACTCCGTGGCGTCTTAAGAAGTCTAAGCTCGCTTGGTTGTCCTTATAGCAAAGTTTAATTGTATGATATGGGGTTGGGTTACAACCCTCACACACCGAAGCCATTTCCGCACTGGTGAACAGACCCTAAAGTGATATTGACAAGAGTCGGCTTCTGCTCGGTCTCGTCTTGCCTCACGACTTCCAACAAATAGTATGATAATTAATAATTAAATAGGAAAACCTAACCTAACCTAACCTAACATAATACAATCTACTATTATCTAAACTAATATAAACTCGTATATTTTAATTTAAAAACACAAGTGTAATGTTTATCGTGACGGACCCCGAAGTGATATTTACAAGAGTCGGCTTCTGCTCGGTCTCGTCTTTCCTCACGACTTCCAACAAGTAGTATGATAATTAATAATTGAATAGGAAAACCTAACCTAACCTAACCTAACGTAATACAATCTACTCTTATCTAAACTAATATAAACTCATATATTATAATTTAAAAACAAGCGTAATATTTATCGTGACGTTATACGTACATCACGGCCCCGAGCCGTGCTATCTGTTTAGTTTTTTTTCGGCGTTCTGGTGAAATAGTAATGGTGTGTCATCTATGTGGCAAAGAGGTGGAAATTAAGCATTTTCGACGTGAAAAAGTGTTGAATCAACTGCGTGAAGTGTTGAATGTCCCTTTAATGACGTCTGAGAAGTGCCAGGTGAGGGATGGATAAATTATGGAACAAAGAACAGCGGTGTGGCATATATGGCGCATTATAGAAATTATCGCTAAGATTCACCGAGAAGTAAGCATTTCCGGAGAAAGCGAGTGATCGCATCTTCCGAATCACGTTCATAAACATGGTATTCCGAGATTAAAAAAAATCCAAAAATTCCCAAAACACCTTTTAAGAAAAAAATACCCACATTTTACCTCCATGGAGCAAACAAATGGCTTCTTTTAAGCTTCATAGTTTTTAAATAAAAAATTGTTCTGAATTTTTGCACATTTTTCTTAAAAGAACTGATTAGACTGGGGTAGGTTATGTTATTTGAAGCACGTTTAGAAGGAAAATTGCTTGGAAATATTCCATTAAAGAATAATTTATTTTCCTTACATAGAAGGCTAGGATATGTTACTTTGCATTTCCTGGTAAATTTGCAGTCTAAGGTAATTTTCAATATTTTGAAATTTCTTCTTCCAATGCAATCTTTATGACAGTGGTTAGCATGCTGCAGCCACTCATTTCCTCTGCAAATGCATACATTTCAGTTTGGAGGAAAAATAACACCAAAAAATGGCCTTGGAGTGGGGTAGTATAGCATAAAATGTAGTGTTCAAAATAAATATTTAAAAAATTAAAATAGCATAACCTGACCTAACCTAGCCTTCCATGCAAGAAAACAAATTATTTCATAAAATGGAAAATTTTCAAACATTTTTTCCAAACAACAAACAATAAACAAAAATATTCAAATGAAAAATCCTAATCTAACCTAGCCTGAACTGTTTTTGAATAAATTTTTTTTGTAGATTCCCCAAATGTTTTCAACTTAAAACCCAGCCTAACCAAACCCAACACCTTTGTTTGCTTCATGGAGTTAAAATGCATGTAAAACTTGTCCCATAGATACCTTAAACTGCAATTATACCAAAATGTGTGTAAAAGGTGAGTCTTAGTTCCCACTGAAACCCCATTTCTCCCACACTTCCCACATTTTGTTCGGGAGAGAGGGAATACCATATATCTGCATTGTTAAAATATGTTTTGTGGTGTTTTTGGATGACATTTGAATGGATTCATTGTTCTCTTCTTGGTAGAATGACTACTTATTGAGATATAGGTACTTGTAGTACTTATTTCTTAATACATTGTGATTTCCAATGACAATGAATATCAATTCTATTTAAATCACATCATGAAAAAAGAAAAAGCCTTTGCACCTTTTTCACCAGAAAAGGAAACAAATTTAGTGTAAGTGGGTCAGGGTAATGCTTGAGTGTCTATTGGACACTGTTTTGGACAGGCGATGCAAAGTGTGATGCAAACCAACAACACTGTCAACTGAGCTATCGAGAAAGCAGCTGCTACACCGGCGTGAATCTCAACCAGTGCTTTATGTTCTCGTTTCAGGGGCATCAGCCATGGGTCACGACCATAACACTCCACCACCCTCGACGGCGGACGACATGGAGGACGTTCTAGTGGATGACGAGGGTCTCGTCGTGGAAGAAGTCCTCACACTGGACGAATACTCTGGTGCAATCGACGATGGTAAACAGTGCCCCTAGAAGACATGGCTTGAGGAAATTTGGTCCATGAATCGTGTTAGAAAACGTCGTGGAAGCTTATCGAATGGTTTGGACTTCTTGCTTATTTGATTATCATCAATGGTTTGTCAGCATACCTGTCATGATCGTCTAACTGGCAGGGTGTCGGTCTATGCACCAGTTGCACCAGTTTTGTTTTAAAAAACTTATGATTGGTTTGTCGCCAGTGACGTAGTCGAGAAATGGCCGTGTAACTAATGTTATGTCTTGTTTTTTTCCACTGTTTTGGGTTTTGGAAGGTTGATCTTGCATCAACGTCCTGTGTCATTTTTTTGGTGTATGTAAAGAAAATGCAAAAAATGGGTTAAATGTCACTCACAGATGACCCCAAGATCTGCCTGATGACGCACATGAATGAAGTTATGCTTGTTTTGTTTACTGTCCAGCACTGCCACCTGTGAAGTAAAGAACCTTTTTGAGGGTAGGTGCTTTGGTTATTTATAGGAGAAGCTGTTCCAGGACCTCATTCACCATGTGGTGTTGTGCTTTGTGCCATCAGAGATGCAGCAGTAGCTCTGATGGGACAGTATGCCCCCTTCACACCAGTACATGGTAAACTGGTGCACTGCACACTGGGGCTAGTCCCAGTGGAAGCCTTGGGCTGCATCCTGCACCACAAATGAATATCTTCGAGCGAAATCGCCATTGACAATTACTTTATCCTCTTTGGCATCAGCTTCTGTGTGGGTGAAGTTCTGACCCTGGTAGCCGGCCACAAAGTAGTGTCTGGTCAGCCTCACGGTTTGCTGGCTCAAATATCGCAAGCTCTTTGGCTCTTTGGTCTGTACTACAAGTGTGCAGCGATCCGTGCTCTCCACTGTTTGTACCTAATCTCATCCATGCAGTGATAAATTATTTGTAAAATAGGGTGGAATATACCACTCTGAACACTCAATCGACATCTCTCTCCAAGAAGTATCGACATCCTGCTCCTTGATGCGTCCTTATGAAGTCTTCGTGACTCCTTTCTAACAGAATCCCGTTTATAAGTATCACGTACATGCTCTCGATAAGGAATGGGGATACACGAACATTTCAGAACGCAATTTCAGGTAAAGAGATTACCTAAAATGTGATATGGCATACAATACCAGTTTATAGCATAGGTATTATTTCCTCTATCTTGAATGTAGCTCTTCCTAAATTACGAATCTCAAAACAAATGATGAAGGTACAGTCATAAGTACCTACACCATAGGCTGAAGTTTAAGTCTGAAAGACATCAAAATAATTTTAAATGACGCCAATTCCATAGCAAATTTCGACATCCTGCCGTGGCGTTTCGACATCTCGCACCTAAGGAAAAACCATTATTTTAACCCTGCATCCATGTCATCATCTGGGGATGGACCGTCCCCTACGTCATTCTCTTCTTCCGATTTGTTCGCAAGAACGATCTTCAGAGAGTTCGTCACCCTTTTGTCACCAGGACAGTTCGCACAGTTGTGCATCACGCAGTGACGGATTTCCGTGTCACGTGCAGCGTGATTGAGGCCATGGTATTTTAGCTCGGAAAGGCCGAGAGCGGACATCGGTAATTGTAGATTTTGATGACCAGTGCAAACTGGCACCGAATGCGTACTCGTGCTGTCGCAATGCTTCGTGCACCACACCTGCGTCACCCAAACAGCACCACACCTGGTCACCCAAACAGCACCACACCTGAGTCACCCAAACAAGGTCGGACGATGATTCGCACTACCCGAGGCCGAACGGTCACCGAAAGTGACCACTGACCACCCCAACGCGTCCCCACCCCTTGCTTGCGCCCCTCCTGATATCTCACTACCCTTTCACGTTTTCATTTTCTCAATGCCATAAGTGGGTTGTGCTAATCATTTCTCAACTTTTAGCGTGTGGTTGCTATATTGTGGGTGCCTTGCTATCCTTGCAATTGTAATTTTAAAAATGTAATGGTCGAATTCTAGTCCTTGTTGGTTTCCTGACAAGGTAGTATCAGTGCTCGAGATCTCCCACGAAGCCAGGGGAGTCCAAGTCCGTATTTTGAAAACATATTTTAGATTGAATAGAGAAAATAGGGTGTGCTAGAAGACACCATGAGAGAACATGTTCTTACTTCACAATAATTGCTCGTAACCAGAGCCCAGCTGTTTGACATTCCTAGCTGTATGCATATCTGAAAGGAATATGCCAAACTATTTTGCTTTGACATACCAAATCCGAGGCCTGTTTCCGCCGCAATATGAGTGACCCGCCGCAATATGAGTGACCCGCCGCAATATGAGTGACCCGCCGCATTATGAGTGACCCGCCGCATTATGAGTGACGCAATGACCCGCCGCATTATGAGTGACCCGCCGCATTATGAGTGACCCGCCGCATTATGAGTGACCCGCCGCATTATGAGTGACCCGCCGCAATATGAGTGACCCGCCGCAATATGAGTGACCCGCCGCATTATGAGTGACCCGCCGCATTATGAGTGACTCAGTTAACTACAAGTCACATGGGCGCTATATGAGCAACATGGTCGATACGCCCTAAAGCCCAAATACCTAACTAACTAACTAGAAGCCATTGTCCGATCAGAGCTATTTGATCCAGTAGCTGCCTTGGTCCTCCAGACATCTGTGCTCGGCCATCAGGCTCATGCTGTGGGGCTCAATGGCGAATGAACTGCTGGTGCTTGTCTAGCAGGCTCGTGTTCTGGCGTGTTGGGCTGGTTGGGCAGCCGCCGTTGGCAGGCTTCTCGTCGTGCCAGCCGTGGCCGGTCCGGCACACATGACGTGTCGATGTAATGACGTCACATACATGACGTGTCGATGCCGTGACTTCACACACATGACATGCCGATATCATTACGTCACACATAACGCGCCGATGTCGTGACGTGCCGATGCCATGACGTCACATACATGACGTGTCGATGCCGTGACTTCACACACATGACGTGACGATGTCATGACGTCGCACACGTGACGTGGATGCCGTGACGTGTCAATGCCGTGACGTCACACACACATGACGCGTCTGACGGTGGTGGCCGTCGGCAGATGATGACGATTGCGGCGAGGACGCAGGCGGTGGCGGGGACGAAGGCGGTGGCGAGGACGCAGGCGGTGGCGCGGCCTCGCCGGAGCCGGACATGGCGCGCCTCACGCTGGACGCCCACACCGGCTCTGCCTTCTGCTGCGCACTGTCGCCGGCCGGCGGCGCGCTGCTCGCCACCGGCGGCGAGGACGACTGCGCCCGCCTGTGGAGCACGGACACGGGCGCCCTGCTGATGACCACCAGCGGCCACCAGGACTCTGTCACTCAGGTACGGCGGGTGGGGTCCACTGTAACCGGCTGCCATCACTGTCCCTCAGGTACGGCGGGTGGGGTCCACTGTAACTGGCTGCCGTCACTGTCCCTCAGGTACGGCAGGTGGGGTCCACTGTAACTGGCTGCCGTCACTGTCCCTCAGGTACGGCGGGTGGGGTCCACTGTAACTGGCTGCCGTCACTGTCCCTCAGGTACGGCGGGTGGGGTCCACTGTAACTGGCTGCCGTCACTGTCCCTCAGGTACGGCGGGTGGGGTCCACTGTAACTGGCTGCCGTCACTGTCCCTCAGGTACGGCAGGTGGGGTCCACTGTAACTGGCTGCCGTCACTGTCACTCAGGTACGGCAGGTGGGGTCCACTGTAACTGGCTGCCATCACTGTCCCTCAGGTACGGCGGGTGGGGTCCACTGTAACCGGCTGCCGTCACTGTCCCTCAGGTACGGCAGGTGGGGTCCACTGTAACTGGCTGCCGTCACTGTCCCTCAGGTACGGCAGGTGGGGTCCACTGTAACTGGCTGCCGTCACTGTCCCTCAGGTACGGCGGGTGGGGTCCACTGTAACCGGCTGCCATCACTGTCACTCAGGTACGGCAGGTGGGGTCCACTGTAACCGGCTGCCATCACTGTCCCTCAGGTACGGCGGGTGGGGTCCACTGTAACCGGCTGCCGTCACTGTCCCTCAGGTACGGCGGGTGGGGTCCACTGTAACTGGCTGCCGTCACTGTCCCTCAGGTACGGCGGGTGGGGTCCATTGTAACTGGCTGCCGTCACTGTCACTCAGGTACGGCAGGTGGGGTCCACTGTAACCGGCTGCCATCACTGTCCCTCAGGTACGGCAGGTGGGGTCCACTGTAACTGGCTGCCGTCACTGTCCCTCAGGTACGGCAGGTGGGGTCCACTGTAACCGGCTGCCATCACTGTCCCTCAGGTACGGCAGGTGGGGTCCACTGTAACTGGCTGCCGTCACTGTCCCTCAGGTACGGCAGGTGGGGTCCACTGTAACTGGCTGCCATCACTGTCCCTCAGGTACGGCAGGTGGGGTCCAGTGTAACTGGCTGCCGTCACTGTCACTCAGGTTTGGCAGGTGGGGTCCACTGTAACTGGCTGCCATCACTGTCCCTCAGGTACGGCAGGTGGGGTCCACTGTAACTGGCTGCCGTCACTGTCCCTCAGGTACGGCAGGTGGGGTCCACTGTAACTGGCTGCCGTCACTGTCCCTCAGGTACGGCAGGTGGGGTCCAGTGTAACTGGCTGCCGTCACTGTCACTCAGGTTTGGCAGGTGGGGTCCACTGTAACTGGCTGCCATCACTGTCCCTCAGGTACGGCAGGTGGGGTCCACTGTAACTGGCTGCCATCACTGTCCCTCAGGTACGGCGGGAGGGATCCCCTACCACAGGCCGCCGTAACCACTACGTTATGCTTCAAGGCTCGGCTAAGTTTACCACATCTCAGTGGTGACTAATATTGTGTTTAGGCGGTGACCATTTCGGCATTTGCGGTGTAGTGTCTTGGGCGCTGTACAACCAATGCAGCTGATGCGCCCTAAAACCCGGAGAACTAACTAACTGTGCACAGTGTCGACGTGTGTTGGCATTCGACACTGCGGCGGATGTGTGTTCAGGGCGTGTGTGTGTGTGTGAGAGCAGGTGACAGCGTCGACGTGTGTTGACATTCGACACTGCGGCGGATGTGTGTTCAGGGCGGTGTATGTGCGCGCAGGTGGCGTTCAGCCACGACGGCCGACTGCTGGCGACGGGCGACATGGCCGGTCGACTGCACGTCTACCAGCTGCCGTCGCAGCAGCTGGTGTGGCAGTTCGAGGTGGGCGCCGACCTCACCTGGCTCGGCTGGCACTCGGCGGCGGCCGTGCTGCTGGCCGGCACGCAGTCCGGCGACGGCTGGCTGTGGAGGGTGCCGCGCGGCGACGCGCGCACGCTGGCCGGCCACGGCCGCGCCGTCACCGCCGCCACCCTGCTGCCCGACGGCGCCCGCCTGCTGGTCGGCTACGACGACGGCTCGGCGCGCCTCTTCGACCTGCGCTCGGGCGCCGCCGAGCGGCAGCTGGCCGGCGGTGCGGCGGCCGTCACGTGCGTGGCGGCGCACCGCGACAACGTGCTGCTGGCCACGGCCAGCGCCGACGGCTGGCTGCGCGTGCACAGCGCCACCGCCACCGGCGCCGCCGCCAGCCGGCCGCTCGCCACGCTGCCCTGCTGCCCGGAGGCCGGTGCGCCGCCCGCCGCCGACGCCGATGCCGACGCCGACGCCGACGCCGACGACGCCGCCGACGGACCGTGCAGCGTGGAGGCGGCGGCGTTCTCGCCGTCTGAGCCGGGCCTGCTGGCGACGGCCACGGTGGGCGGCGTGCTGACCGTGTGGGACGTGCCGGCGCAGAGGGCGCGCCACCGGCTGGCCGCCGCCGGGCTGGCCTGCCTGCGCTGGGCGCCGGCCGCGGCGCGCCTCTGGGCCGGCTGCCTGGACGGCGCCGTGCTGGACGTGGACGCGCGCAGCGGCGCCGTGCGGAGGTTGACCTCGGCGCCGGCCAGCGTGCTCGACCTGGCCGTGGCCGACGACGGACGCGCGCTGGCCGCCGCCGGCGACGACGGCAAGGTCCGGCTGTTCGCCGTGGCCGACACGGTCGACACGTGATCGGTGTGGCGCGGCCAGGCTGGCGGCGGCTCGCCAGATGGGTGCCACTAATCTGCCGACACGTGACACCTGACGGGCGTGGCCAGGCTGTGGACACGTGACCTGACGGGCGTGGCCAGGCTGTGGACACGTGACACCTGACGGGCGTGGCCAGGCTGTTGACACGTGACACCTGACGGGCGTGGCCAGGCTGTGGACACGTGACACCTGACGGGCGTGGTTATGCGGCTACGTGGATTGCCACTTTAACCTGGTTCATCTCAGGTGTCGACAGTGTACTTACCAGCACTATCCAGTGCAGAATCACATCTGTGTGTAATGGCGGTGCCTCTCGATATGGTGTGACCATTCTCCGCGAGAACGGGTGAGTTCCACTGCAGTGACTCCTCCTCTAGGCTCCAGGTTTCCGACCAGGTGTTGTATTTAGGCCATTTCCGTCCCCCGCCCTCTCTTGGCCTACAGTTAGCCTGGGCGCCACCGTGCCATTCTTTACTGAACCTCTGCTCGGTGGCCCTCTGTTCTATGTATGGAGAGGAGCTGCCTTCTGCTCGGTGGCCCCCTGTTCTGTGTATGGAGAGAGGCTGCCCTGCGCTCAGTGGCCCTCTGTTCTGTGTATGGAGAGGGGCTGCCCTCTGCTCGGTGGCCCTCTGTTCTGTGTATGGATAGGAGCTGCCCTCTGCTCGGTGGCCCTCTGTTCTGTGTATGAAGTGGGGCTGCCCTCTGCTCGGTGGCCCTCTGTTCTGTGTATGGGGAGGAGCTGCCCTCCGCTCGGTGGCCCTCTCTGTTCTGTGTATGGGGAGGAGCTGCCTTCTGCTCGGTGGCCCTCTGTTCTGTGTATGGGGAGGAGCTGCCCTCTGCTCGGTGGCCCTCTGTTCTGTGTATGGGGAGGAGCTGCCCTCTGCTCTGGCCCGTCTCTGTTCTGTGTGGGGAGAGCTGCCCTTTGCTCTGGCCCGTCTCTGTTCTGTGTATGGGGAGGAGCTGCCCTCTGCTCTGGCCCGTCTCTGTTCTGTGTTGGGGAGGAGCTGCCTTTTGCTCTGGCCCGTCTCTGTTCTGTGTATGGAGAGGAGCTGCCTTCTGCTCGGTGGCCCTCTGTTCTGTGTATGGAGAGGAGCTGCCCGTCTGCTCTGTCCCGTCTCTGTTCTGTGTATGGGGAGGAGCTGCCCTCTGCTCTGGCCCGTCTCTGTTCTGTGTATGGGGGAGGAGCTGCCCTCCGCTCGGTGGCCCTCTGTTCTGTGTATGGAGAGGAGCTTCCCTTTGCTCTGGCCCGTCTCTGTTCTGTGTATGGGGAGGAGCTGCCCTTTGCTCTGGCCCGTCTCTGTTCTGTGTGGGGAGAGCTGCCCTCTGCTCTGGCCCGTCTCTGTTCTGTGTATGGGGAGGAGCTGCCCTCTGCTCTGGCCCGTCTCTGTTCTGTGTATGGGGAGGAGCTGCCCTCTGCTCTGGCCCGTCTCTGTTCTGTGTATGGGGAGGAGCTGCCCTCTGCTCTGGCCCGTCTCTGTTCTGTGTGGGGAGAGCTGCCCGTTGCTCTGGCCCGTCTCTGTTCTGTGTGGGGAGAGCTGCCCGTTGCTCTGGCCCGTCTCTGTTCTGTGTATGGGGAGGAGCTGCCCTCTGCTCTGGCCCGTCTCTGTTCTGTGTGGGGAGGAGCTGCCCTCTGCTCTGGCCCGTCTCTGTTCTGTGTGTGGGGAGGAGCTGCCCTCTGCTCTGGCCCGTCTCTGTTCTGTGTATGGGGAGGAGCTGCCCTCTGCTCTGGCCCGTCTCTGTTCTGTGTGTGGGGAGGAGCTGCCCTCTGCTCTGGCCCGTCTCTGTTCTGTGTGGGGATGGCAGGTTTGTGCTGTGATGCGGTGATGGAGTCGGATGTGGCGATAATTTCATGACGCTGACACCGACACTTGAACGTTTGAGAGATGCTGTTGGTGTGTGTTTTGAAACGAAAATATACCGTTGTTGCTCACAAATATGAGGAGTGCTGTCGTACCTTCCAATTGTATTGTTTTGGAACAAAGAAGAGGAGCCAATCTGCACTTCGAGTGTTTGAAGGTAACTTGGTGATGTGTTCCAGAAATTCAAGAAATGCGTGATTTGGTGCAACCTTTTATTTTGTTTGTTACCTGTCCAACCTAGCAATCGTTGACTGAAGGTCGAAGTAGCTGGGTGGTCTGGTGGACTGCCTTTTTCACGCGTGTCACGTCACCCGCTGAGAATGGTTAGCGTGTCGGGAGCACCCGATATTGGCGCTCAGGTGGTGGCGCGTCGTGTCCTCTCAGTTTCCCCTTTTGCCCATTTAACGTTAAAAACTGCGATTTCGGCAACTCTTGTTTTGGAGACCCAACATCTATTCTATGTCAAAATATTTCAATTAAACTGTCCGAAGGCCCGCCTCTGTTCTGTTTGCATGCTCCGCCCCAACCCAGGCGCAAACGGCCGACCCTCGCCGTCGTAAAAAATTCGACGTTTTTCTACGGTCATAAAATGACTGTTTATTACGCTCGTCCCACATTTATGCCTTCGCGGGTTAGCGTTTATGCCGTACACGTGGTTATTGCTATAGATGGCCATTGCTGTAGAGAAAGCATTGTATTCAGCAACTGGTAACCAAAGCCGCATTGAAGGTGTTCCAGCACCAACATGGAGGAAGGGAACATAACGTTTATCTTTTGTAATACACAATTGTCTAAAATATCTACAACAACCCCTTCAAAGGCAGCAGATGTTTAAGAAGAGACGGGCAGGCAGGCACGCCTCGAGCCACCCTGGCACTGCCCTCGACGGAGACCTGCTCGGCGGACCCGCGGCGGCATCGTGCAGCGAGTCCGTCCACCCGATTCAGATATCCCCTGATGATGAAACTGGCAACCTACAGCAAGATGCCGTATCTTCCCGAAGGTTGCCAGTTTTCCAAATGGGGCTCGACAGCACCAAAAAGAAAAAATCACCCGGGGTCCGAACTCCAAGGACCCCAGCGACGCCCATGCAAATGTGAGGATGTGTGGCTCACCGGGCCTGGACGGTGGTAGCCCAGCTGGGTGCGCCCTGTCAGTGACTGTTCCAAACACGCTTCTCACTGGACTCTCGCCCTGTATTTTGCATGCATCGTACCCATATATCTGACTATCTAATCACCAATTGCCAGTGCCCAAGCAATATAATTGACACGCAGGCAGTGGCGTACCGAAGAGGGGAGGGGACATCGGGGGCAGTTGCTCCCGCCTCCTGGGAGGTTGTGGGGCCCCCAAGAATCGCGGCGTGGTTGGGAAAAATTACAACAGGGCCCCAAATTACACGGGCCCAAAAAGTCGCGCAGGGTACCCATAAAATGGCACCGGGCCTCTACAAATCGCGTTAGGGCCCAAAAAGGCGCGCAGGGGCCCCTGAAAATGACGCGGAGGCACCAAAAGCCGTACGGCCCCCCTAAAGATCACATTGGGGGCCAAGAAGTCGCGCAGTGGCTCCTGAAGATGACGCTGGGGCCCCCAAAATCGCACCAAGGTCCCTGAAAATGGCATTGGGGTCACACAAATAGTTCGGGGCCGCTAAGAAGGATGCTGGGGGCTAAAATAAATGGGACCGGGACCCCTTAAAATACCGCAATGGCCCCAAAATATTCGCACAGGGACCCCCGAAAGGTCGCGCATGGGCCCAAAAAAATCACGATGGGGCCTCAAAAGTTTGGACCGTAGCCGCTCGAAATCATGCTGGAGCCCAAGAAGTCTTGCCAGGGTCCCTGAGAATGACGCTGGCCCCAACAGACGGTTCAGGCCTCCGAAAATCACGCTCAGGGCATCAAAGTTTGCATCTGGGTCCCTGAAAATCACGTTGGGGATACAAAAAGTCGTACCTGAATCTTTGAAGATCACGATGTGCCCCAAAAAGACTGGCTGGACCCCCGAAAATCACGATGGAGGCCCAAAAGATCAGGCCGGGCCCCTGAAAATCACGCTGGGGGCCCAACAAAGTCATGCCAGGCTTCTTGAAAATCACGACGGACCTCAAAAGGTCGGGCCGGGGCCCCTGAAAGTCACGCTAAGTCTAAGCGTAACAAAAAGTCGCACCCGGGCCCTTGAAAATCACGCTAGGGGCTCGACAGGTCGCACCGAGGTCCCGAAAGTCCCATCGGAACGACTAAAAATTTAAGCCAAGGTAACGAAAAAAACAGTGCGGACGTCGAAAATCACTGGATTCCCAACAATCGCTCCAAAAGCCCCCAAAACGTGTTGGACCCCACCAAAGCCTGTCGAGGCCACTAAAACTCGCGCTAGGGATGCCATGAAATGACGACGGGACCCCCAAAAAATAATACATAGACCGACAAAAGTCGCATCGTTGCCCTTCAAAATCACACTGGGCCCAAAAAGTCGCGCCTGAGTCCCACGAGTCGCAACTGGCTTCCCAAACACCAATGCATACACGGAATGTCACTCTGCGGCCATAACAATAATTGCGTCAAAGACCCCATAAACGTGTAGGTCCCTGAAAAAGAAGCGTGTTGGGGCACAGAAAACAAATGCACCGGTAGCCCGAAGAATCGTACCGGGCCAAAAAATACCGCGCGCGGGGCTAAAAAAATATAACTCAAGAAAGAGATGAGGAACACTGAAGAAAAGAACAGCAAGAAATAAAAATGGAATCGACCGAGCACCGGAAAATTCAGAACTGATTCCGAAAGAAAGTTATCCAAAGGACCAAGGTTCTCCAAAGTTCTACTCTGAAGGATGCCAATGGGCGCTGTATAACCAATGCAGTTGATGCGCCCTAAAACCCAAATAACTAACTAACTAACTAACAGCTGTAATAAAGTCATTGAGCAGCCGCAGTGACTTACCAAAGAGGAAAATGCTCCCCCATTCCTGAACTGGCTGTCAAGAATCGTGCCGGGGTTCCAAAAAATCGCTCTGGGCCAGATACATTCGCATCGGGCCCCTAGAATTCGCGTAGGGGGCCTAGATAAATATAGCGGACACTCAAAAACTTTCGCCGGGTCCGACAACTTGCGTCGGGGCCCGCGAAAATTTGGCTGGGGCCCAGTTAAGTGCAATGCCCCCCACAGAATCGTGCCGAGCCCCCCCACAAATATCGCGCTTGGGACCCAAAATGTCCGTCGGTAGTCCCAAAGATTCTGTCCCGGGTATCAACAAATTCCCCTCGAGACTCATACAAATTTGCGTCGATGGCACCATACAGTAACACGTTCGCCCAAAAAATCGCATCGGGACCCGACAAAAATCAAGCCGGAGCCTCAAAAATAAGGGGAGATGCCGAAAAGTAAATGCCCGAGCCAGGACAAGCGCTCCGGAGCCCCAAACATACCACCAGCAGATATGTACAAAACGTCAAGAATGTCACCTACAAGCATTGAAACCCATAAATATGTCACATCACCCATAGAAACGTTTGGGAACTGCGCCGCAATCGAACCCTATCAACTGTCACGGCGTATCTGTGGCAGCCTGCTGCGCCATGGTTCAGCCAAATGGAGCTGGCTGCGTGCAGCCGATATTGTGCACCGGGGTCTGTCCCAAAAGAGTTAGCGCTGCCAAATGTCCTATTCCGAAATTGCAGTGATAACTTACCGAAATATAAGCGAATAGTTTGTGAAATCTGTCCTGAAGTGATATATCTTCTTTATGTGGTGAATACTTTTCCTTCTTCGAATAATGATTATCTGTCACAACAACGGCACAGTTTCAGCCAATATCTGTCACCTACGCTGGTAGGCGAGTTGGCAGGTTTGACCTCTGACCACCAGATTCTCTCAAAATCTGGTACGGCCGGAAGAACGTACTGGAGCTCGAAAAATCGCGGAGGGACACAAATATGTGGCGCCGGGAAATACACAGATCAGGCGGGGACTCGACTTTTAAAAAAATCAAAAAAAGTCGCCAATAAATGCGTCGAGCCCAGAAAACTAGCGTTGGGTCCCCCGGAATCACGCGCCAGGTCCCAAAAAAACCAAGACGGGACCACGAGAAATTATACCGGAGCCACAAAATCCGTGCTAGGGTTCCGCTAATGTGCGTCAGGAGCCCCAAATAAACACAGCAGGACCCTAAGAGCACAACGGGAGATCGAAAATGCACCGGGCCCTCCAAAGCGTACCGAGTCCGGCAAAATGCGGCAGGACTACACAGCATGCGTTCCAGCTCTAATAAATAAGCACACCAGGAGCTTTAAAAACACAACGGAGGCCCTCAAAGCACATCGGTGCCGTGAGGCCGCATGGGGGCCGCAAAAACTGACCGGGCCCTCAAAAAGCGACATGGCCCTTAGAATTGAACAAAAAGACCGGGCACTAAATAAACATATCGCGGTCTTCAAAAACGCGCCGGTACCTCAAAAATACCGTCGGTGCTAGAGAAAATCAACTAAAACCTAAACGAAGAGCCGGGTTCTCAAAAATGTACCGGGCCCCTAACAAAATTTGTTGGAACCCTAAAATGCATCCGTAGACGAAGACAAACGCAATGGATCCAAAAATCAAACGCCAAGCCAGGCCCTCGGTTCGGTAGCCAATCTGGGAGGGTATTTAACCAAAGAGATGAGATGCATCAGAGCTCATCGGGTATCCGGATTTCTTAACCACCAGAGAATGTGGGAAGAAGAGAACTAATCATCGAATTAAATTAATCGAATTTTCCCAGCGAACCCCCACACGGAACATCCCACACGTCAAATATGACATAAGACTATCATGTGGCAGCAATTAGTATAACGTAGGCCTTGCATAAACCGGAGAATTGCACGAAGTGTAGCGAATGCGCGTGCACGAAATTTGGCGTTTTGGCGACGGAGCGTTATTAACTGGAATGCGTGATATTTGAAAATTTCACACTTCATTTATTTGTGCAGGTGTAATTTCAGCAATGTGAGATCACTTATCAAGGGATACCAAGAGAAAAACCTTCGAACATGATGGAGGAGTCGGGGTTGAAATCCGGTGACTCAGAAATGATGACGGTAGATTAGTGACCCCTTCACAGGGCAATTAAGTTGGTCACTAAATATTTGATGAAGAAAACAAAAATGGGTCCCTTCTAAAATATATTGGTCGAAATCCGGAAACATTTTTAAAATGGGGTACGTGGCCCTCTCCAAATCCGTTTGTCCCCTGGCGCAAATCCTATGTACGCCACTGCACGCAGGCACCCGTATGGAAACAATAAATTACACACACCGCCATTATAGCAGAAAAGACGGCTGCTGCGTTACCGGCGCAGTTCCTGCGAACATTAACAGCGAAAGCGCCAGAGGGCACACGGGAATATCTGAGAAAACGACACCGGCGCCGCCTGTATCCATCTGTAGCCATCTGTAGCCATCTGTAGTCATCCGTAGCCGCCTATAGCTGCCTATAGCCGCCCAAAGCCACGTTTAGTCATCAGTAGTTGCCTGTAGCCATCAGTAGCCGTCAGTAGCCGCCTGCAGCCGTCAGTAGCCGCCTGCAGCCGTCAGTAGCCGCCTGCAGCCGTCAGTAGCCGCCCGTGGCTACGTTTAGCCGTCAGTAGCCGCCCGTGGCCACGTTTAGCCGTCAGTAGCCGCCTGCAGCCGTCATGTGGCCGGTACAGCGTGCTGCTGACAGCAGTGCTCCGGGCGGCCGCCGTGCACGTGCCGACACAGGTAGCTGAGCAGCATGTCGCACGCCTGGCCACGCACCGTGGCGCCCACGTGGTTCTCGTCCAGGCACTCGTGGCGCACGGGATGCGGCTGTAGTTGGCCGGCGCGCGCCAGCAGCACACACACCGAGT
The DNA here is from genome assembly GCA_034440615.1 of Ashinkailepas kermadecensis. NCBI lineage: Eukaryota > Metazoa > Arthropoda > Thecostraca > Neolepadidae > Ashinkailepas > Ashinkailepas kermadecensis. The sequence goes on from JAOTOM010000829.1 coordinate 40,292, forward strand.
GGTAGAAGTGCAGGGTGTCCGACACGTTGGACGTCCACAGCTGCGTCCGGCCCGCCTGAAACGCGACACGTCAGTAGTCGCCAGTTCACGCCAGAAGTCGCCAGTCCACGCCAGTAGTCGCCAGTTCACGCGAGTAGACGCCAGTTCACGCTAGTAGACGCTGTGAAGCCATGTAGAACTAGAAATGTGATATGTGCATACTAGAACTGTGATACGTACATACTAGAACTGTGATATTTACATACTAGAACTGTGGTCACTGGCGGATCCAGGGGGGGCATTCCGGCCATGCCCCCCCCCCAAGCGCTTCAAAGGGGGGCCATAGTGTCTTCTGCCCCCCCCCCCCCGCCAAACCAATAAAAGTAAACTAAATGAAAATGCAGTAACCTTCGCTGAGGTTAAAAAATAGCTTTCCGGGTGAAATAATCTCCAATTTTAAAGGTATTTTGTTATGATTGTTTGGAAGCCGAATATGGTAGCATAGTAGATTCTGACGCATCGAGGGTTCTATGCTGTTGAAGTTCTGCTTACAGCAAGAGATGACGAAATCAGCAGTTTTATTATTCCTTCGTCAGATAGGTTCATGAAGTTTGTTTAGCCAGTAACGGGCAAGCGGACCCAATGAGCCAGATTTCGAAAGCGGAATTTGAACAGGATGTTTTGTGCGAGTGGCCAGTTGAGCCCAGTTGAGCAGCATGTTTCGTATGTTGGTGTTGGGGTTGCTAAGATGAAGAGACAGGCTACATTCACTAGCGGATCCAGGGAGGGGCCATTCCGCCATGGCTCCCCCGAAGCGCTTAAAAGGGGGGCCATAGTGTCTTTTGCCCCCCCCCCGAAACCACCCGAAGTAAACTGAATGAAAATGCCGTAACCTTTGCCGAGGTTAAAAAATATCGTCTGGACGAAAGAATCTCCAATTTTAAAGTTATTTTTTATAATTGTTTGGAAGCCAATATGGTAGCATAGTACATTCTGACACGCATCGAGGGTTCTATGCTGCTCAAGTTCTGCTTACAGCAAGAGTTGACAAAATCGGATCTGCCAGTGTGTACACGTGCACGAACGTTGACGTGGTACAAGACGTTGAACGTGAACATGAACGTTTTGGTAAACAAGAACAAAAATTCCGTAACTTAGAAGCGGTGGAGGTAGGCTGGGGCCCTTACACAGGAAATTATGCTGTCATTAATTATTATTGTAAAAATGGGTCCATTTGACAAATAGTGGTAGAAATCCGATGCTTTTAACCAAAAATAGTGGGAGAATGGGCACCCTCCAATTCCCTTCGACCCCTCCTCTGATGCAATTCCTAAGTACGCCACTTGGGGGAGGAGGAGGGGGGGGCTGACGCCGAAAACCGAAAGTTGCCCCCCCCCCAAACCGGTGGGCTAGATCCGCCAGTGACTGCGGTATGTGCAAAATAGAACGGTGAGATGTGCATACGAGAACTGTGATATGTGCATACTAGAACTGTGAGATGTGCATACTAGAAAGTTGTGATATGTACATGCCAGAACTGTGAGATATGCATACTAATACTGTAATATGTACATACCAGAACTGTGAGATATGCATACTAATACTGTAATATGTACATACCAGAACTGTGAGATATGAATACTAAAACTGATATATACATATAACTGGTATAGGTGCATACTAGAACTGTGAGATGTACATCCTAGAACTGTGATATCTACATCATGGATCATGTACGCCTGGATTGGAAACGAACAGCTGTTTGCGTATCAGCCCACCTAGCGGAGGGTAAGTAAAAACACGGAAACGCGGCCGGTTTTAGGCCGTGCGCCTATGGGAGTTCAGGGTACGCATTTCGTATTGGCATTTTTTCAAATTGATTCAGGCATCCCAGGAGAATTGCATCAGCCTTTCATGATACAGAATTGATCAAGGAACCTTACCGTTATTTCCTTATTGATTTATTATGCTCCGTTCAGAAGTTGTGGTGCGAAGTGAAAACATTTGTGAGAGGGAGCCCACCTCGCCCCAAGGGTCGGCCCACCGATTGATATCTTGATGATCTTTATCTTGAATCTTTATCTCTTATCTCCCTATCTTTATCTTGATCTTGAAATGATTGGACGGGGCAAAGTACATGAAGACAATGGTCATACCAAAATGAATTGTGGGGCTCATTCCATTGGCTCCCATGTTAGAACTTGAAATAATTGCGGGGGTGGGTTAAGCAGACATTGAGGTGGCAATTCCCCCTCAAAGGTATATAAAACAACACCTCCTGGGGTGGCTGAATCAATTGGAAAAAATGTCAATACGAATTGCGTACCCCGAACTCCCATAGGCGCACGGCCTAGAACTGGCCGCGTTTCCGTGTTTTTACTTACCCTTCGCTAGGTGGCAGTTGGTGCCGCCGATAAGCGCAGATCAAAGGCGCCGACGCGGAGTTTCCAATCCAGGCGTGCATCATCCATGTCTACATACTGGGATTGCAATTTTTGCGGCACGGTGGCACGGCACGGCAGCCTGTAGAAGGGCATGCGTGTTTATTTTCGCTGTTATTTCAGAATGTGCTGTGCCAGTGCCGGTCTATCCTTAATAACGCAAACACAGTATGCTCGCAGATCCAAAATTGCCTTAAGGTTTAATCCAAGGTTCCAAAACAGTAAGTGAAAAAGGATTCAGGAAAGGCGTATGGAATCAGGTCGCCCCACACCGCTGAACAGAACAATACACCAGATCCAGCATGACAATGTGTGATTTGCATCACCACAACAATTTCGCCCCCTCCCGCCCCCCCCCTCCCCAGGTGACGCTCTTGCCACTAGGCTCAACGTTTCCATACACGGGAGCTAGTAGTACTATACATAATAGAACTGTGATATGTGCGTACTAGAAAGTTGTGATATGTACATACTAGAACTGTGATATGTACGCACTATAAATGTGGTATGTGCATAGAACTTTCTCTTTGAACCCTTCATGCATTTTTTTAAGGGACAAAAGCCGCTTAGAATCGTGCTTGAAACCATCAATGATACTTATAATATGTTAACGGTACTTAGATGAAATAGAGCTGCTGTTTATTGTGCAATGCACGGTTAATATACATAAATGCCTTTTTGGAATCCATTCACTTCTTCGTGTTCTCATGAACGGAGTTACTGCAAGCTCCTTAGTCCAAGTTCGGCTGAATTATAATCATGCTGCAAATGAACTTCAAAGGTTGAGGAGGAAAACATCAACCATTAGCTAACACAATGATTAACATGGGTTCCGAAAGCAATTTCAAGGAAAAGCATAAATATTTGGGCCCGGAGGTCCAAGGTCTCTTTTCCATTCATGATACTTGAAAAACTCGATACCTCGTCTGTGCCTTCATGTTCCTCAGCTTTCTCAAATTCTTCGGAGAACAGGCAGTTACGGGAAAAATTACTGATCCGTCAGTCCTCAGATAGCCAGATAGTTGCTGGATTTTCGAGATTCGACAGCAAACGGGATCATGAGTGTAAATGTTTCCAGTTGATGCCGAAATCTGGGCTCTGTCCTATGCCGAAACGCATCGTAACCCAACGTAAACAGCTGGAGCATATCACGGAAATACGAAAATGCGGCATTACTCCACACTCTCGAAGGGTGTGTAGTCGTACGTGTGAAATAAACTACCAAGAGACATTGGGACATCATTCCACACTCTCGTAGGGTGCGTAGTCGTATGTATGAAATCAGTTACCGAGAGAGAATGCGGCATTACTCCACACTCTCGAAGGGTGTGTAGTCGTACGTGTGAAATAAGCTACCAAGATACATTGGGACATCATTCCACACTCTCGTAGGGTGCGTAGTCATATGTATGAAATCAGTTATAGAGAGAGAAGGCGGCATTACTCCACACACGCGAAGTTTACCTCGTCGTACGTGTGAAATAAATTGCCAAGGGACAATGCGGCATTATTCCCATACTCTCGAAGGGTGTGTAGTCGTACGTGTGAAGTCAACTACCAAGGGACAATGCGGCATTACTCCCATACTCTCGAAGGGTGTGTAGTCGTACGTGTGAAGTCAACTACCAAGGGACAATGCAGCATTACTCCCATACTCTCGAAGGGTGTGTAGTCGTACGTGTGAAGTCAACTACCAAGGGACAATGCGGCATTATTCCACACTCTCGAAGGGTGTGTAGTCGTACGTGTGAAGTCAACTACCAAGGGACAATGCGGCATTATTCCCATACTCTCGAAGGGTGTGTAGTCGTACGTGTGAAGTCAACTACCAAGGGACAATGCGGCATTATTCCACACTCTCGAAGGGTGTGTAGTCGTACGTGTGAAGTCAACTACCAAGGGACAATGCGGCATTACTCCCATACTCTCGAAGGGTGTGTAGTCGTACGTGTGAAGTCAACTACCAAGGGACAATGCGGCATTATTCCACACTCGAAGGGTGTGTAGTCGTACGTGTGAAATCAACTACCAAGGGACAATGCGGCATTATTCCCATACTCTCGAAGGGTGTGTAGTCGTACGTGTGAAGTCAACTACCAAGGGACAATGCGGCATTACTCCCATACTCTCGAAGGGTGTGTAGTCGTACGTGTGAAGTCAACTACCAAGGGACAATGCGGCATTACTCCCATACTCTCGAAGGGTGTGTAGTCGTACGTGTGAAGTCAACTACCAAGGGACAATGCGGCATTATTCCCATACTCTCGAAGGGTGTGTAGTCGTACGTGTGAAGTCAACTACCAAGGGACAATGCGGCATTATTCCACACTCTCGAAGGGTGTGTAGTCGTACGTGTGAAGTCAACTACCAAGGGACAATGCGGCATTATTCCCATACTCTCGAAGGGTGTGTAGTCGTACGTGTGAAGTCAACTACCAAGGGACAATGCGGCATTACTCCCATACTCTCGAAGGGTGTGTAGTCGTACGTGTGAAATCAACTACCAAGGGACAATGCGGCATTATTCCACAATCTCGAAGGGTGTGTAGTCGTACGTGGGAAATCACTTACCAAGGCACAATGCGACATTCAGGCGGGAACAGACACTCAGACACGGGTTTTTAAAATACATAATTCAAAAACATTATCCTGAAGCCCGTAAGGGAGGTGCGCAGTTGTCACAAAACCACAGAACATGTCTGCTTTACGATCACGCATAGACAGCAAAAACGTCGCATGCGAACGAACCCATTGCTGTTGTCTCCAGGCAGAGCACGCATTCAACTCGCGCCCGCCGAGGTGCAGTTCATTTCCACTGGATGTCGTTCCTCCCGTAGCACGTAGCAAGGAAGGCTACTGGCGCGTCGCCACAAGTACCCCCCCCCCCTTTCTCCCTCCACAAACTCACCCGTCTGAGTACATCGAACGCCAGGCCATTGATGGCGAGGAGGACGCCGCCAACGCGCGACTTGCTGCCTTGGCTCTCGGTCATCTCTGGCCCGTTCAGCCTGTAGACGAGCTTGACGTGCTGCGCCAGGCGCCGCAGGTGCTCGGCCAGCCGTACCGCGTCCAGTCGCATCCTCAGCACGCGCTCCTGCAGCGGCAGGCTGTGCTCGCGCGAGAACGGCTTGGCGTACCACATGCCCGTCTGCACGACCACCAGGTCGGGACAGGCGGCGCTGCGGCACGCCAGCGTCAGTTCGTCGAGGGTGCGCGTGAAGTTGTCGTCGACGTGCGTGCGCCAGAAGAATTCGGCGCGCAGCAGCTGGCTGGAGGCAGCCAGACTGCACGCCACCTTCTTCACCTGGCCCGTCGCCTCGCTGTAGATCTCAAACGCTTCCGTGCAGAAGGGCGAGCTTCCGAGGTACAGGGACCTGGCGTTCGGCAGGTGCGGAAAGGCGTCGCTCACCGGGATGCCCTCCGGGCGCAGCTGGAAGTCGTCCACCAGTCTCTCGTACAGACCTCGTAAGCGCGAGTCGCCGACGAAGACGACGTGGGCGGCGCGGCGGCGCGTCTGGTGCAGCAGCGTCAAACACTGGCGCGTCTGACCCGAGGTCAGTCCCGAGGCGCGACACCGGTCCCGACCGGGCACGACGTCCCAGAACGGACGGTGGTCGGAGAGGCTGAACACCCGGTCGCACGAGCTGTTCGCTGGCTGTTGCTGGCGCAAGACGCTCTCGCGGACTGAGAAGACTGGCAGACCTGAGGGTGGAAAAGGTCGTCACAACTCGAAAATCGGCCACAGAGGGCCACAACATGCTGGTCAGAAAACTCAAGCAGATTGGTCAGAACACTACAGCACACTGGTCAGAGCACTACAGTAGACTTGTCAGAGCACTACAATAGACCAGTGAGAGCACTACAGCAGACTGGTCTGGGCGCTACTGCAGACTGGTGAGAGCACTACAGCAGACTGGTCAGAGCACTACAACAGACATGTGAGAGCACTACAACAGATTGGTCAGAGCGCTACTGCACTCAAACGTTCCATAGAGGCATCTTTTCTAGTAAGAGGGGCGCCTCTCTCCAGTTGTCGCCTAAAAGTGGGGATGGGGCACTAGTCTCTCCTGTCCCCCGCTGACTACTTCCATGCTTATGTTCATGCAATGTGCATAAATAGCTCGCCACGTAACGTCAAGCACATGCCACGTAACGCTGAACATGTGCCACTAAGAAAGTTCTCTGTCCGACGGGCATGCGATGCAAAGCCTGGGCGCAGTGAGCCGTGCCCAGTGCTACATGCGTGTGGGGATGGGCTTGCCGGTTCTACACGGCGCTACATGCGTGTGGGGTTGGGTTAGCCGGTTCCATCACAGCGCTACATGCGTCTGGGGATGAGCC
>JAOTOM010000830.1:0-47062 GCA_034440615.1 Ashinkailepas kermadecensis
GGAGTCATAAAAACGAACATTAACCGGAACATAATGGAATATACCGAAATGTAGCAAACTCCGAAAGCTAATAACAAATTATCTGTATCATATCCCGTCCAGTTTGTATGTTTAGCGATACCCCTATATTCTTTTTCTCTAAAAAAGAAATAAAATAAAATATGGGCACCCTAATCACATAAGAAGAGATAGGCAGGCAGGATTGCTATGGCCTGGACAACATACGTCCGAATAGTTAATATTCCAGAACTGCAATGCCTGTACTATCGAGACGACTCGGGTCATGTCTCAGTGACCCGATCTAATAGCGAATTAATGCATGGAACACCATTAGAGGTCACAATCTGTCATTGCATACATGCCGCTTAAAAAAACTTGGCTAATCACAAAGGTGTCCACCAAGCCGCATGTTCATTGTCCAAACCGGTAGGCGTCAGACGCAATGTTAATGCGAACATCCAGGGGGATCTCCAGTAAAAAAAGAAAATAGGTAGGTTCCTGATGCCATTCAAGAACTCTGAAACTGCGCCCGCAACTAGCGCGCCCGGATGCTCACTAGTGTGCGCGCGAAGAATATAGCTACAATTTATGAGACTCTGTCTCCATAAAATATGATGCGAAGTGCATTTATGAAAATTAGCTTGCCTTCAGACGTCAATTTCATTGCCATTTACAGTGATATATTGCGCATATTGTTACTTTGCGTATTGCCTTCTGGAACTATTTTCCACCATAGACGGCCAGACGCCGGCGGCGATGCCGGTCGCCCTCGGCCCGTTCCCGACCGTCCGCCATTCATAATATGGCGGGGCGCGGAACCAGAATGTTAATGGGCCAAACGACAAAGTTACACACCGATTTTCATATTTGGAACGATAGGCGATGTGCCTGGCATAAGTTCCACCACCATTGGAGTTGAGGTTGACAGGTTTCCTCGATATTGTTTAAGGGCATTACGGTTATGGGCGTTGAATAGAAAGAATGCATCTACAACCGCGAAATTCTCCTACACCATTTTGGCGTGGCCGAGCCGATTGGCGTGGCCGAGCCGTTGCTTAGTATTGTTAAAGGGTGGAACTTTACTTTTTGTCGTGCCCCCGCTCGGCGGCCCTACGGATCCTCTGGGCAGCAACCGTCGGCGCTTGACGTGCATCAAACCATGACAGAACCTTAATAATGCCGGTAAGCTTCATGTCAAAAGAAAACAAATGACAGGGTTATATATCTTTAAAAGTAGTCGAGTATGGCATCAGAAGGCAGCTGATCTTATGCCGGTTTATTTGAGACCATTGGAAATTAATTCGCTAATGTAGAACATCTGATATGCAAATAAAAGGAATGCAATGTGATAATTCGAGACAGAAATTCTGGAATTGAGTGCAAAAATGACAGCGTTAGATATCTATAAAAGTAGTCGAGTATGGCATCAGAAGGCAGCTGATTTTATGTCGGTTTATTTAAGACCATTGGAAATTAATTCACTAATGTAGAAAATCTAATATACAATTTATAACAATATAATGTGATAATTCGAGACACAAGTCCTGGAATTGAGTGGAAAAATCACTGGGTTAAATATCTATAAAAGTTAGCGAGTATGGCATCAGAAGCTAGCTGATTGTATGCCGGTATATTTGCGACCATTGGAAATCAATTCGGTAATGTAACACATCTGATGCACAATTTAAAGGAAAACAGTATGATAATTTGGACACAAATTCTGGAATTTAGTGCAAAAGTGAAAGGGAACCGTCATGGAAGTTATTCAAGATGATATAAAAATGTAGCACGTTTGATTTTCGTTTAGTTAAGAAGATTGGAAATTGTCAGCACATCACACAGAAGACATATGATGCGTTTTTATCACAAGATGTTGAGTGACCAATGCTGCCATTTCAATTTAAGGGCAAAGTGACAGGGTGAAATGATTTGATAATAAAACGAACTATGCATCATAAGAGAGCTTGTTTCAATGTTGTTCAAATTTGACCATTGTAAATTACCTGCACCTCATCTAGAAACAAAAATATAGCATTAATCAGAGCAGGCCCACTCAATTGGCGTTCCTTCACAAACCCACCACCAGAGCGGCGCCACCGGTATTATGTCCGCTCATGACGCCTAATGCCAACCTTTGACATGGTAACCTGATCTGAGGTTACCCTTTGTATTTATATATTCACCTGAACCGCGGGATCCTGGTCTACATGACCACTGTTGTTTCCATACGACATGCACTCACCAATTGTCGGGAGTTGTGCCATGTGTGAAAGCCATGTCTCGAAATGTTTAGAAACTATTCCAGAAAACCCAGGAGTGGCCACATTTCCCCTGGCTCCAGATTGGCTGCTCATTGCTGATGTAGCGACGTTCCTGGCACCTAGCCCCGGGAAGTAATTTACAGAAGGTCCCAACAGGATTCCATCGGGTGTGAGAGAGGAGCACGTATCCCTCCCTTCCAGCATATAAACACTGCTGCTTCTTTGTTACATCAGTGAATGAGGTGCAGCCTCAGCACTCTTCCCAGGTGTATCAGTGCTTGTGGGTGATGGATCAGCACTCATGTACCAGCATGCATCAGTGTCCGTGGTAGATGATGTCCGCAGTCCTGACTATCACGGCTTGAGATGCAGGAGCGGTAGTGGTGTGCGGCACACAGCTGTCTGCGATACAGCTCCACCAGTGGTGGTGTGTGGTGTATCAGTGGCGGAGGACCGCTCCGGCAGTGGTGGTGTGTGGTTTATCAGTGGCGGAGGACCGCTCCGGGAGTGGTGGTGTGTGGTGTATCAGTGGCGGAGGACCGCTCCGGGAGTGGTGGTGTGTGGTGTATCAGTGGTGGTGTGTGGTGTATCAGTGGTGGTGTGTGGTGTATCAGTGGTGGTGTGTGGTGTATCAGTGGTGGTGTGTGGTGTATCAGTGGTGGTGTGTGGTGTATCAGTGGTGGTGTGTTGTGTATCAGTGGTGGTGTGTGGTGTATCAGTGGTGGTGTGCTGTGTATCAGTGGTGGTGTGTGGTGTATCAGTGGTGGTGTGCTGTGTATCAGTGGTGGTGTGTGGTGTATCAGTGGTGGTGTGTGGTGTATCAGTGGTGATGTGTTGTGTATCAGTGGCGGAGGACTGCTCCGCCAGCGGTGGTATGTGATGTATCATTGGTGGAGGACCACTCCGGCAGCGATGGTGTGTGGTGTATCAGTGGCGGAGGACCGCTCCACCAGTGGTGGTGTGTGGTGTATCAGTGGTGGTGTGTGGTGTATCAGTGGTGGTGTGTTGTGTATCAGTGGCGAAGCACCGCTCCACCAGTGGTGGTGTGTTGTGTATCAGTGGTGGTGTGTTGTGTATCAGTGGTGGTGTGTGGTGTATCAGTGGTGGTGTGTGGTGTATCAGTGGTGGTGTGTTGTGTATCAGTGGTGGTGTGTTGTGCATCGGTGGTGGTGTGTTGTGTATCAGTGGTGGTGTGTTGTGTATCAGTGGTGGTGTGTTGTGTATCAGTGGTGGTGTGTTGTGTATCAGTGGTGGTGTGTGGTGTATCAGTGGTGGTGTGTGGTGTATCAGTGGTGGTGTGTGGTGTATCAGTGGTGGTGTGTTGTGTATCAGTGGTGGTGTGTGGTGTATCAGTGGTGGTGTGTTGTGTATCAGTGGTGGTGTATGGTGTATCAGTGGTGGTGTGTGGTGTATCAGTGGTGGTGTGTTGTGTATCAGTGGTGGTGTGTGGTGTATCAGTGGTGATGTGTGGTGTATCAGTGGTGGTGTGTTGTGTATCAGTGGTGGTGTGTTGTGTATCAGTGGTGGTGTGTTGTGTATCAGTGGTGGTGTGTGGTGTATCAGTGGTGGTGTGTTGTGTATCAGTGGTGGTGTGTTGTGTATCAGTGGTGGTGTGTGGTGTATCAGTGGTGGTGTGTTGTGTATCAGTGGTGGTGTGTTGTGTATCAGTGGTGGTGTGTTGTGTATCAGTGATGGTGTGTGGTGTATCAGTGGTGGTGTGTTGTGTATCAGTGGTGGTGTGTTGTGTATCAGTGGTGGTGTGTTGTGTATCAGTGGTGGTGTGTGGTGTATCAGTGGTGGTGTGTTGTGTATCAGTGGTGGTGTGTTGTGTATCAGTGGTGGTGTGTTGTGTATCAGTGGTGGTATGTTGTGTATCAGTGGCGGTGTGTGATGTATCAGTGGCGGAGGACCGCTCCGGCAGTGGTGGTGTATTGTGTATCAGTGATGGTGTGTTGTGTATCAGTGGTGGTGTGTTGTGTATCAGTGGTGGTGTGTTGTGTATCAGTGGTGGTGTGTTGTGTATCAGTGGTGGTGTGTGGTGTATCAGTGTGGTGGTGTGTTGTGTGTCAGTGGTGGTGTGTTGTGTATCAGTGGTGGTGTGTTGTGTATCAGTGGTGGTGTGTTGTGTATCAGTGGTGGTGTGTTGTGTATCAGTGGTGGTGTGTTGTGTATCAGTGGTGGTGTGTTGTGTATCAGTGGTGGTGTGTTGTGTATCAGTGGTGGTGTGTTGTGTATCAGTGGTGGTGTGTGGTGTATCAGTAGTGGTGTGTTGTGTATCAGTGGTGGTGTGTTGTGTATCAGTGATGGTGTGTGGTGTATCAGTGGTGGTGTGTGGTGTATCAGTGGTGGTGTGTTGTGTATCAGTGGTGGTGTGTTGTGTATCAGTGGTGGTGTGTTGTGTATCAGTGGCGGTGTGTGGTGTATCAGTGGTGGTGTGTTGTGTATCAGTGGTGGTGTGTGGTGTATCAGTGGTGGTGTGTTGTGTATCAGTGGTGGTGTGTTGTGTATCAGTGGTGGTGTGTTGTGTATCAGTGGCGGTGTGTGGTGTATCAGTGGCGGAGGACCGCTCCGGCAGTGGTGGTGTGTTGTGTATCAGTGGTGGTGTGTGGTGTATCAGTGGTGGTGTGTGGTGTATCAGTGGTGGTGTGTTTGTATCAGTGGTGGTGTGTTGTGTATCAGTGGCGGTGTGTGGTGTATCAGTGGCGGTGTGTGGTGTATCAGTGGCGGTGTGTGGTGTATCAGTGGTGGTGTGTGGTGTATCAGTGGCGGTGTGTGGTGTATCAGTGGCGGTGTGTGGTGTATCAGTGGTGGTGTGTGGTGTATCAGTGGTGGTGTGTGGTGTATCAGTGGTGGTGTGTTTGTATCAGTGGTGGTGTGTTGTGTATCAGTGGCGGTGTGTGGTGTATCAGTGGCGGTGTGTGGTATATCAGTGGCGGTGTGTGGTGTATCAGTGGTGGTGTGTGGTGTATCAGTGGTGGTGTGTGGTGTATCAGTGGTGGTGTGTGTTTGTCTGCGTGGCCGGCGGACCGACCACAGGCCGCGCCGCCGCTGACGACTGCTCTGTTTGCTCTGGACATTCCGGGGCGCCGGGCGGTGCTGGCGGCGGCGCTGGCATGCAGGGCCGGGCCGAGCACACCCCGCCGCCCCACTGTGTCGATCTGCATCTGTGGGATCCAGCGCTGGAATTAGCCCGGCCGTCGATGGCGGCCGCCAGGTGGAGCTGCCGCCGCCACCACGGACAGCGGCGATCGTATATCACCTGCGCCAAATTTGACCCCGTGCCGTGGCAGCGGCGGCCGCTCAAGCGGCGCTCAACAGACGTCAACCGAATGTGTTGGCGACGGCTGGGCGAGTATGGTGGCGGCCACCATGGGGGGGGGGGGTGACCCGGCCCAGGTGGCGGCCACCATGGGGGGGACCCGGCCCAGGTGGCTACCACCATGGGGGGGGATCCGTCCCAGGTGGCCGCCACAATAGAGGTGACCCGGCCTGGTGACCGCCACCGTGGAGGGGTGACCCGGCCTGGTGGCCACCACCATGGGGGGACCCGGCCCAGGTGGCCGCCACAATGGAGGTGACCAGGCCTGGTGACCGCCACCGTGGAGGGGTGACCCGGCCCAGGTGGCCACCACCATGGGGGGGATCCGTCCCAGGTGGCCGCCACAATGGAGGTGACCAGGCCTGGTGGCCGCCACCGTGGAGGGGTGACCCGGCCTGGTGGCCACCACCATGGGGGGGGATCCGTCCCAGGTGGCCGCCACAATGGAGGTGACCAGGCCTGGTGGCCGCCACCGTGGAGGGGTGACCCGGCCTGGTGGCCACCACCATGGGGGGGGGATCCGTCCCAGGTGGCCACCACAATGGAGGTGACCAGGCCTGGTGGCCGCCACCGTGGAGGGTGACCCGGCCCAGGTGGCCACCACCATGGGGGGGGACCCGGCCCAGGTGGCCACCACCATGGGGGGGGATCCGTCCCAGGTGGCCACCACAATGGAGGTGACCAGGCCTGGTGGCCGCCACCGTGGAGGGGTGACCCGGCCTGGTGGCCACCACCATGGGGGGGGATCCGTCCCAGGTGGCCGCCACAATGGAGGTGACCAGGCCTTGTGGCCGCCACCGTGGAGGGGTGACCCGGCCCAGGTGGCCACCACCATGGGGGGGGGACCCGGCCCAGGTGGCCACCACCATGGGGGGGGGATCCGTCCCAGGTGGCCACCACAATGGAGGTGACCAGGCCTGGTGGCCGCCACCGTGGAGGGGTGACCCGGCCTGGTGGCCACCACCATGGGGGGGGATCCGTCCCAGGTGGCCGCCACAATGGAGGTGACCAGGCCTTGTGGCCGCCACCGTGGAGGGGTGACCCGGCCTGGTGGCCACCACCATGGGGGGGGATCCGTCCCAGGTGGCCGCCACAATGGAGGTGACCAGGCCTGGTGGCCGCCACCGTGGAGGGGTGACCCGGCCTGGTGGCCACCACCATGGGGGGTTCCGTCCCAGGTGGCCGCCACAATAGAGGTGACCAGGCCTGGTGGCCGCCACCGTGGAGGGGTGACCCGGCCTGGTGGCCACCACCATGGGGGGGGGGGATCCGTCCCAGGTGGCCGCCACAATGGAGGTGACCAGGCCTGGTGGCCGCCACCGTGGAGGGGTGACCCGGCCTGGTGGCTGACGGAGGTGACCTGACCAGGTGGCCGGGGCAGCGGGCACCCCTCGACTGACAACGGAGTTGCGGGTCGGTTCTGCTGACGCTGGCTTATGACGAGCTATGGCGGATCCAGGTCCAACTAGTTTTGGCTCGTTGTCAGTGATTTGAGTTGTTCGAGACAACTGTTTGCTTTACATGGCATTGCATCGGTAGGCAGGAAGTTGAATTTTTCAAAGCGGGGTTAAGATTTTAACGGTTGTGTAAGCCTTCTGATTGCCGTCTACCTGGACCGAGATGGTGAGGATGCGTACCTGCGTATGATGCCTAAGGACCAATACTGTGCCGATACCTACCTGCCTATGGATGCCTACGGACCAACACTGTACCGATGCCTACCTACAAGGCATGCAATGGCTCCGCCACTGGAAAACATGGTGCAAGTTCTTTGGGATTAGGGGGGGTGGAGCAGCTATGTCCGTGAAGATGTACTTGAATCCCACTAACAATGCATTCACGCACACATTGTATTTATGCATACCTACCTGACAGTCCCCGAGGCCTCCTGTACCACCTGTCCATCCCCGAAGCCAGACTGGAGGAGATGTGGGCAGGGGCGGCAGTGGGGGCGGGAGTGGGGGGGGCGGGGGGCGGTGACGGGTGACTGCGGTGGTGGATGTGTCGCGGCCTGAGCTGTCACTGGCAGCCGTGAGTCACTGGCTGCCGCTGCCAACAGCACCGCTCACAGCACAGCACACTACAGTACACTACAGCACACTACAGCACACTACAGCACACTACAGCACACTACAGCACACTGCAGTACACTACAGCACACTGCAGTACACTACAGCATACTACAGACACCATCACACTACAGCACACTGTAGTACACTACAGCACACTGCAGTACACTACAGCATACTACAGCACACTACAGCACACTGTAGTATACTACAGCACACTGCAGCACACTACAGTACACTACAGCACACTACAGCACACTGCAGTACACTACAGCACACTGCAGTACACTACAACATACAGCATACTACAGCACACTACAGCACACTGTAGTACACTACACCACACTACAGCACACTACAGCACACTGCAGTACACTACAGCACACTACAGCACACTACAGCACACTACAGCACACTGCAGTACACTACAGCACACTACAGCACACTACATCACACTACAGCACACTACAGCACACTACAGCACACTGCAGTACACTACAGCACACTACAGCACACTGCAGCTCACGACAACACAGTACAACACAGTACAGAATACTACAGCACCGCTGACAGTACCACCACAGCATACACTACAGCACATTACAGCACTGCTCACAGTACCACCACAGCATCCACCACAGCACATTACAGCGCTGCTCACAGTACCACCACAGCATCCATCACTTCACACCATAGCACCGCTCACAGTACCACCACATCACAGTACAGCACCGCTCACAGTACCACCATATCACAGTACAGCACCGCTCACAGTACCACCACATCACAGATACCACCACATCACAGTACCACCACATCACAGTACAGCACCGCTCACAGTACCACCACATCACAGTACAGCACCGCTCACAGTACCACCACATCACAGTACAGCACCGCTCACAGCAGCACCCCAGCATCCAGCATATCACAGTACAGCACCGCTCACAGTACCACCATATCACAGTACAGCACCGCTCACAGTACCACCACATCACAGTACCACCACATCACAGTACCACCACATCACAGTACAGCACCGCTCACAGTACCACCATATCACAGTACAGCATCGCTCACAGTACCACCACATCACAGTACAGCACCGCTCACAGTACCACCACATCACAGTACAGCACCGCTCACAGTACCACCCCAGCATCCACCATATCACAGTACAGCACCGCTCACAGTACCACCACATCACAGTACAGCACCGCTCACAGTAACACCACATCACAGTACATCACCGCTCACAGTACCACCACATCACAGTACAGCACCGCTCACAGTACCACCACATCACAGTACAGCACCGCTCACAGTAACACCACATCACAGTACATCACCGCTCACAGTACCACCACATCACAGTACAGTACCGCTCACAGTACCACCACATCACAGTACAGCACCGCTCACAGTACCACCACAGCATCCAGCTCGACACTGTCCACAGCACCGCTCATAGCACCACTCACAGCACCCTCCTAATCACCGTTCGCAACACTGGTCACAATATCAATCCCAATACCCTCTAACCCTTAGCTTACCGAGGGAAGGGGAAGGGTCACCTCCAGGCAGTGCTTGGCTGTAAGCGTCAAACCGCTTGTGATATCGCTTTGAAATGCCGAATACTGATGCGACATCTGTTTTTGCATACTTGTAAGAAAGAACGGGTCATGTCAAAGCATGCTTGGATATGGCGTTATTCCTGAGAACACGTGAGGCGAATTTGTGCCGAAACGGCGATGACATTGATACATGATTTTGCACAATAAGGAACTGATTCTCATCATTCCGCACAAATGGGCGATTTATTAATCAAATATAGCTAAGAGGTGAGTGCTTAAGCTGTCCCGCTTCACGTAAGGTTATTGACGTTCCACGATCACACAAGGTCATTAATAGGTGTCCTAAGTTTTGGTTCTATGCACGTGCGTTCAAAAAGCAATGCATAAACAAATCAAATAAAAAACATGCATAAAATATGCGCGAGTTTCTTTTGTTGTCACGAGAATCCATCACAGAGTTAGGATCATGTAAGATCACTGATCGTCACCGGCATTAGGTAGCTCGTCATCTTCAAATATGTTTGGATTGGTCAACCATTCTAGTAATTCCAAACGGAACGAGCTAGAGAAACAGAACAGAAGCCAGCGTGCAGTATAGTACCTCACGAATGATATCAAGCAAGACCCTGTTGAGTCATTGATGAACCTGAGGGGAGAGGTCAAATATCAGATTTTGTAATAGGTCCTACTGCAGATATGCGTACGAAATACTTCCCAAAGTGTTGCTTCGGATCTTGCCAATCTCACGACTGACCGCGCGTCACGCGATGACCCATAGAGAAGTGACACATCAGGTCAAGAACTTGATACCAAATTCAAAGCCAATTTCAGCGCGCGAAGCGCACTGTAATCGTTCTTCCTTTGATCTAGTGCATGTTTGGTTGCTAATGGGGGGGCTGCCCTTGGCTACGCCTCTGCTCTTGAGGTATATTTTACAGTCGGACATCAAAATAAAATTGCTCTGATGAATTAATGATGACGTAATAAGAGCAATCTAATGTAATGGGTAGTGAATTATTACTAGGGTAGAACTGATGAATTATCAGTTCTTGTTCAGAATGCTAATAATTCCATTTTCAGATGTTTCAGCGATGTTCAATTATTTGGGCAGGCGAGTGTTTGCGCTCTTTTGGTTACAATACTGTGTGTCAGGCGGTAGAAAGATGCAATGAGCCTAGAATATTACCATGCAGTGCGGCCATATTACCTCGTGGCAGCCATACACTTCGGCTGTGAACACACCGTATTTCAAACTATGAGATGAGGACTCAACAACACCCCGGCTGTGAAGCTAGTACACACCATATTGCAAACTATGAGGCGAAGGCACGATGGCATTTCATGGAAATAATCCAACCAAAAACATTCTAGTCCTCTTGGATATCCAAAACCCGTGGCTAGGCCACCGGCGGCAGTTTCTCAGCTCGGGCCTCCATCAGGATGCGTGCTGCGGACACCATTAGTGGGCCGCCATCGCTTTTGGAGCAGGGTTCTGGCAGCCGAGGCCAGCTGATGATTCACTGCTGGCGGCGCCAAGTGAGCGCTGCAGAGCCCAGTCGTACGGCACCCGTCCCGGTCCAGTCTGCACCACCTTCATGCCTGTTTGTCACCACGATACTTATTCACCACTGCTATGCCAGGCTCACCAGTGCCGTACCTGTTCTCCACTGCCATACCTGTACACCACTACCATAGCCATCCTCCACTGACTTGTCTTCGTAGAGATGGCTTACGACGAAACTTATTCCAGCCGCTGCCGACTGCCGTCGAACCCACCAGCCGCCAGTCACATGGTTATGCGTCACGTATGCGATCTGCGTGCCCCGAGATGGGGCGATCGCGTGATTGATGTCAGTCCAATGGAGGGTGCCGCACTGGATGATTGTGTGCGGCAAAGCCTGAACGGACAGGCTGTGGGATAAATAAGACTTGGGCGCACTGTGGTTTCCACGGCAATGGAACAATTTCTCTTGGCGCATTTTCATATAAGGTGTGGAATCCATATTCGGCAACCAAGTTTGATTTGAGCAAGATTACAGTCAACTTCAGCTGAAGGACTATTTTGTTGCACAGGTGTCTAAATATACGGCACTATTTCCGCAGTCGGGCTCCCTGCCCAATATCGAACACGCATTCCAAGTTTGATGGCACTGTGCCGAATGGCCACGATATGTTTTATTTACTTCCGAAATCACTGCACTTCCGGTAATACCTCTTGAAGTGGAAAGAGTTTTTTCCCAAGGCCGTAATAAGCGCTGTTGCTCTTCTTAGACGATTATTTTTATTCTCTTCACATAGGGCAGGCTAGGATCCTTTGACAGTGGAACCTGAGTGATGAATAACCGTAAAAGAAGCCTCGTTCACAGATACCCAGTGTAGCGTCTTCTGCCATCATCCGCTTCTCTTTTCCACTCCCTTTGAAGGGTATGGTGTGCTCTGCAAATTCCGGGCGTCCCAAACACGAAGGGGCATACCCTTGTAGATCTCTCCAAATGACTGCACTACTTCGTACCAAAATAATACAGAAGATCATGGTTGGAGCTGGATATACTGTGCAAGTGGGTCCAACAATGTTGAAACTGAGGAACTCAAACCTTATGGTGTGGCTCTTCTAATAGGTCCCAGCTAATCCTTGGAGTGGCTAAGCTGAACATTGAGTGGCTTGAACCATTCCAAAGAGAAAGGAACACAGTTTATGTACATAACATGATTGAGTAGTGCATCTGATAAATGTCAAGATGACATTAAAACATCAATGTTTTCCTCTCCCACCGTGCCGAGTCGCTGCTTCCGCTGCCACAGCAGTATAGATGGCGCTGCTGCAGCCAAACTGCTGCTCGACAGGTGCCCGTTTCTTAGATATGACGTGGTAATGATGGATGCACTATTGCTGGAAGGAAGGTGCGTATGCGTGCGGTGGGGCGATATGCTGCATCCAGTGACATCAGAAGGTGTTTAGAACTATTAGGGCAGCAAGCAAGATTCCGGCTCCTGCTGTGGGAGGCTTCTTCTACGTAAAGTCATTGAGGAAATTTAAACCCTGGCCCGTGCACAGCATCTTGCCGCCTTTCAAAGGGGAAAATGCTCTGGCAAAATCTGCGCAGGAGGTTGTTGCATGCTCCATTGGCGGATCCGATGGCGACCGTCCAGAGGATCGTCTTAGGGGATCGACAAGGGTCTCTCAAGTTGCAGGCGCAGAGATATAATCGAGGAAAATTCAAATGTATCAAAACATGCATGGTGGGCTAAAGGGCCCTTGCCTGAGAGCTGAAGACGTCCACCCTGAGGGTTGTCAAGGGCCGTGAAGACAAGATGGAAAGGGCCGTCTCGGCTTGAACAGCCTCCAAACAGCCAGTGTCAGATGCCAAAGCCTGGTGTTGGACCGGTTTGGGAGGAGGGAAGGTGTCCTGTTCACCAATTTCGAAAAGGTGTGCATATTTCAACGGATTGTCGGGTCCACTGAAGACAATATTTGCTTTTTTTATTTTCTAAAAGATGCAATTTTAGTGCAAAAGTTCAGGGCAAATCGGCAATTTGGGGCGGTGATGTGGCCACCGTGTCCCCTAGATCCGCCAGCGAGTGAGGCATAGGCAGGACCCTGAAGATCCCTGAGGAATAAACAGAGTCCTGAGGATCCCTCAGGCATAAACAGGCCGCTCATGGGCCAGAGAGGGCTGGGATTTCGCCTCAGAGCTCTAGAATATCCTTGGAACCTAACAACTATCTATCTATCTATGTATTCATTCACACACACACATACACACACACACACACACACACACACACACACACATACACACGAACACACACACACACACACACACACACACACATATATATATATATATATATACATTATTGTATTTATGTATATTTAATTTCTGTTCAAGGACATGCGTGACAGCGGGGCTCATAAAAACACTTTCGAAAAACGCCACAAACAGATGACGACCGAGGGAAGATAACGCTTCACTCGCGTGAATAGCCCCCAGTGACACGAGAAGACTACGCCATGGCCAAATCCTACAAGACATCATACTCATTGACGTCGTAAACATCACAATTATCCAAATGTAACCTTGATGACCTTTCATGACACGTTTGTGGCACTGCTCTTTGCTACGAGCAACGTGGTTCCAAACGACACTCAAACGATTTATTGAAGGATAAATTATTGACGTGAGTGAATCTCATATGATGTTTGGCATCTGAGTCACTTCGTGCTTGGTTTTGGCTCTGAAGCTGAACTCGCCATCCATTTAACTCTGAGTGCCAAACGTAGTATTATCTGCCATTATTTTGGACTTTTCCGAAATGAAGAGAATACGTCGACTTAATCTGACCCTTGACCTATGCGGCGAAATATGATATATGTAAAGGGATATATATATATATATATATATATATATATATATATATATATATATATATATATATATATATATTTATATATACATGCATACATATATATATATATATATATATATATATATATATATATATATATATATATATATATATATTGCGTGTAAAGAAAGCATACGACCTTCAATATACCAGGAGGTGCTGAGTTGACATCAAAAGTAACGTTAAGGATTATACTTTATTAGGTACTCAACGTTTCGGCCAGGGGCCATCGTCAGGAGTGATATAAAAATGTCAAGTTAAGCAATTGAAAAAAAAAAGCACGCGAGAAAAAAGCGTGCAAAGACACGTGGAATGCAGAAAAGCCTCCTCAGTGGTGCAGACACTTAAAGAAACTCCAAACCAGAAACAAACTAGGTCAAGATAGAATCCTCTGAGGAAGCCCGAGCCGATGGTCCACATACATATCGATACATACACTCACGCACATATATAGACATAGATCCAATATAACGCGTAATACATAGAATATAATTTATGTTTATGTAATTTAAGTGATATACCAAGACGTCGTTTGCGTGTTTAGTTGCGGCCGTAGATTACGTATGTGTAGAGATTCGAGGACCTTTAGATCAGCGTTGTCCCTGGCTGTTGCTAGAATTTCTACTGTCTAATCTAAGTAAGTTACCTCTAGGCTCAGATATATTGGGATTGCTTGACAAAGGCCCCAATTTTGCGTTAGCTCAAAAAAGTAGATCGTAGCTGCTTGGAAAAGGCAGAATCAGGCGTAGAAAGGGCGATCTATGGTTTGCGGTGGAGGAATGTGAGGGAGACAAAACAGCAAACTGTACCTCAGGTACCGCGGGAAGGCTTATCACAAAGCACCTCTAGCACAGGTCATTCAAAGCTTCGCCCCATGTTTCCCGACACTCCTGCATACCAACCACCGAGAGCCACAACTCAATTAGAATCTGAGTTGAAAGATTTAAAAACAAAAAGTTCTAAAAGCATATAAATATCACAACAAAGCATCGAACAAAAGGTCGGACAATTATGCGAAACAGTGGAGGGGTGACCCGGCCTGGTGGCCACTACCATGGGGGGGGGATCCGTCCCAGGTGGCCGCCACAATGGAGGTGACCAGGCCTTGTGGCCGCCACCGTGGAGGGGTGACCCGGCCTGGTGGCCACCACCATGGGGGGGGGGATCCGTCCCAGGTGGCCGCCACAATGGAGGTGACCAGGCCTGGTGGCCGCCACCGTGGAGGGGTGACCCGGCCTGGTGGCCACCACCATGGGGGGGGATCCGTCCCAGGTGGCCACCACAATGGAGGTGACCAGGCCTGGTGGCCGCCACCGTGGAGGGGTGACCCGGCCCAGGTGGCCACCACCATGGGGGGGGGACCCGGCCCAGGTGGCCACCACCATGGGGGGGGATCCGTCCCAGGTGGCCACCACAATGGAGGTGACCAGGCCTGGTGGCCGCCACCGTGGAGGGTGACCCGGCCTGGTGGCCACCACCATGGGGGGGGATCCGTCCCAGGTGGCCGCCACAATGGAGGTGACCAGGCCTTGTGGCCGCCACCGTGGAGGGGTGACCCGGCCCAGGTGGCCACCACCATGGGGGGGGACCCGGCCCAGGTGGCCACCACCATGGGGGGGGATCCGTCCCAGGTGGCCACCACAATGGAGGTGACCAGGCCTGGTGGCCGCCACCGTGGAGGGGTGACCCGGCCTGGTGGCCACCACCATGGGGGGGGATCCGTCCCAGGTGGCCGCCACAATGGAGGTGACCAGGCCTTGTGGCCGCCACCGTGGAGGGGTGACCCGGCCTGGTGGCCACCACCATGGGGGGGGATCCGTCCCAGGTGGCCGCCACAATGGAGGTGACCAGGCCTGGTGGCCGCCACCGTGGAGGGGTGACCCGGCCTGGTGGCCACCACCATGGGGGGGGTTCCGTCCCAGGTGGCCGCCACAATAGAGGTGACCAGGCCTTGTGGCCGCCACCGTGGAGGGGTGACCCGGCCTGGTGGCCACCACCATGGGGGGGATCCGTCCCAGGTGGCCGCCACAATGGAGGTGACCAGGCCTGGTGGCCGCCACCGTGGAGGGGTGACCCGGCCTGGTGGCTGACGGAGGTGACCTGACCAGGTGGCCGGGGCAGCGGGCACCCCTCGACTGACAACGGAGTTGCGGGTCGGTTCTGCTGACGCTGGCTTATGACGAGCTATGGCGGATCCAGGTCCAACTAGTTTTGGCTCGTTGTCAGTGATTTGAGTTGTTCGAGACAACTGTTTGCTTTACATGGCATTGCATCGGTAGGCAGGAAGTTGTATTTTTCAAAGCGGGGTTAAGATTTTAACGGTTGTGTAAGCCTTCTGATTGCCGTCTACCTGGACCGAGATGGTGAGGATGCGTACCTGCGTATGATGCCTAAGGACCAATACTGTGCCGATACCTACCTGCCTATGGATGCCTACGGACCAACACTGTACCGATGCCTACCTACAAGGCATGCAATGGCTCCGCCACTGGAAAACATGGTGCAAGTTCTTCGGGATTAGGGGGTGGAGCAGCTATGTCCGTGAAGATGTACTTGAATCCCACTAACAATGCATTCACGCACACATTGTATTTATGCATACCTACCTGACAGTCCCCGAGGCCTCCTGTACCACCTGTCCATCCCCGAAGCCAGACTGGAGGAGATGTGGGCAGGGGTGGCAGTGGGGGCGGAGTGGGGGGGGCGGGGGCGGTGACGGGTGACTGCGGTGGTGGATGTGTCGCGGCCTGAGCTGTCACTGGCAGCCGTGAGTCACTGGCTGCCGCTGCCAACAGCACCGCTCACAGCACAGCACACTACAGTACACTACAGCACACTACAGCACACTACAGCACACTACAGCACACTGCAGTACACTACAGCATACTACAGCACACTACAGCACACTGTAGTACACTACAGCACACTGCAGTACACTACAGCATACTACAGCACACTACAGCACACTGTAGTACACTACAGCACACTGCAGCACACTACAGTACACTACAGCACACTACAGCACACTGCAGTACACTACAGCACACTGCAGTACACTACAGCATACTACAGCACACTACAGCACACTGTAGTACACTACACCACACTACAGCACACTACAGCACACTGCAGTACACTACAGCACACTACAGCACACTACAGCACACTGCAGTACACTACAGCACACTACAGCACACTACATCACACTACAGCACACTACAGCACACTACAGCACACTGCAGTACACTACAGCACACTACAGCACACTGCAGCTCACGACAACACAGTACAACACAGTACAGAATACTACAGCACCGCTGACAGTACCACCACAGCATACACTACAGCACATTACAGCACTGCTCACAGTACCACCACAGCATCCACCACAGCACATTACAGCGCTGCTCACAGTACCACCACAGCATCCATCACTTCACACCATAGCACCGCTCACAGTACCACCACATCACAGTACAGCACCGCTCACAGTACCACCATATCACAGTACAGCACCGCTCACAGTACCACCACATCACAGTACCACCACATCACAGTACCACCACATCACAGTACAGCACCGCTCACAGTACCACCACATCACAGTACAGCACCGCTCACAGTACCACCACATCACAGTACAGCACCGCTCACAGCAGCACCCCAGCATCCAGCATATCACAGTACAGCACCGCTCACAGTACCACCATATCACAGTACAGCACCGCTCACAGTACCACCACATCACAGTACCACCACATCACAGTACCACCACATCACAGTACAGCACCGCTCACAGTACCACCATATCACAGTACAGCATCGCTCACAGTACCACCACATCACAGTACAGCACCGCTCACAGTACCACCACATCACAGTACAGCACCGCTCACAGTACCACCCCAGCATCCACCATATCACAGTACAGCACCGCTCACAGTACCACCACATCACAGTACAGCACCGCTCACAGTAACACCACATCACAGTACATCACCGCTCACAGTACCACCACATCACAGTACAGCACCGCTCACAGTACCACCACATCACAGTACAGCACCGCTCACAGTAACACCACATCACAGTACATCACCGCTCACAGTACCACCACATCACAGTACAGTACCGCTCACAGTACCACCACATCACAGTACAGCACCGCTCACAGTACCACCACAGCATCCAGCTCGACACTGTCCACAGCACCGCTCATAGCACCACTCACAGCACCCTCCTAATCACCGTTCGCAACACTGGTCACAATATCAATCCCAATACCCTCTAACCCTTACTTACCGAGGGAAGGGGAAGGGTCACCTCCAGGCAGTGCTTGGCTGTAAGCGTCAAACCGCTTGTGATATCGCTTTGAAATGCCGAATACTGATGCGACATCTGTTTTTGCATACTTGTAAGAAAGAACGGGTCATGTCAAAGCATGCTTGGATATGGCGTTATTCCTGAGAACACGTGAGGCGAATTTGTGCCGAAACGGCGATGACATTGATACATGATTTTGCACAATAAGGAACTGATTCTCATCATTCCGCACAAATGGGCGATTTATTAATCAAATATAGCTAAGAGGTGAGTGCTTAAGCTGTCCCGCTTCACGTAAGGTTATTGACGTTCCACGATCACACAAGGTCATTAATAGGTGTCCTAAGTTTTGGTTCTATGCACGTGCGTTCAAAAAGCAATGCATAAACAAATCAAATAAAAAAACATGCATAAAATATGCGCGAGTTTCTTTTGTTGTCACGAGAATCCATCACAGAGTTAGGATCATGTAAGATCACTGATCGTCACCGGCATTAGGTAGCTCGTCATCTTCAAATATGTTTGGATTGGTCAACCATTCTAGTAATTCCAAACGGAACGAGCTAGAGAAACAGAACAGAAGCCAGCGTGCAGTATAGTACCTCACGAATGATATCAAGCAAGACCCTGTTGAGTCATTGATGAACCTGAGGGGAGAGGTCAAAGATCAGATTTTGTAATAGGTCCTACTGCAGATATGCGTACGAAATACTTCCCAAAGTGTTGCTTCGGATCTTGCCAATCTCACGACTGACCGCGCGTCACGCGATGACCCATAGAGAAGTGACACATCAGGTCAAGAACTTGATACCAAATTCAAAGCCAATTTCAGCGCGCGAAGCGCACTGTAATCGTTCTTCCTTTGATCTAGTGCATGTTTGGTTGCTAATGGGGGGGGGGGGGGGCTGCCCTTGGCTACGCCTCTGCTCTTGAGGTATATTTTACAGTCGGACATCAAAATAAAATTGCTCTGATGAATTAATGATGACGTAATAAGAGCAATCTAATGTAATGGGTAGTGAATTATTACTAGGGTAGAACTGATGAATTATCAGTTCTTGTTCAGAATGCAAATAATTCCATTTTCAGATGTTTCAGCGATGTTCAATTATTTGGGCAGGCGAGTGTTTGCGCTCTTTTGGTTACTATACTGTGTGTCAGGCGGTAGAAAGATGCAATGAGCCTAGAATATTACCATGCAGTGCGGCCATATTACCTCGTGGCAGCCATACACTTCGGCTGTGAACACACCGTATTTCAAACTATGAGATGAGGACTCAACAACACCCCGGCTGTGAAGCTAGTACACACCATATTGCAAACTATGAGGCGAAGGCACGATGGCATTTCATGGAAATAATCCAACCAAAAACATTCTAGTCCTCTTGGATATCCAAAACCCGTGGCTAGGCCACCGGCGGCAGTTTCTCAGCTCGGGCCTCCATCAGGATGCGTGCTGCGGACACCATTAGTGGGCCGCCATCGCTTTTGGAGCAGGGTTCTGGCAGTCGAGGCCAGCTGATGATTCACTGCTGGCGGCGCCAAGTGAGCGCTGCAGAGCCCAGTCGTACGGCACCCGTCCCGGTCCAGTCTGCACCACCTTCATGCCTGTTTGTCACCACGATACTTATTCACCACTGCTATGCCAGGCTCACCAGTGCCGTACCTGTTCTCCACTGCCATACCTGTACACCACTACCATAGCCATCCTCCACTGACTTGTCTTCGTAGAGATGGCTTACGACGAAACTTATTCCAGCCGCTGCCGACTGCCGGCGAACCCACCAGCCGCCAGTCACATGGTTATGCGTCACGTATGCGATCTGCGTGCCCCGAGATGGGGCGATCGCGTGATTGATGTCAGTCCAATGGAGGGTGCCGCACTGGATGATTGTGTGCGGCAAAGCCTGAACGGACAGGCTGTGGGATAAATAAGACTTGGGCGCACTGTGGTTTCCACGGCAATGGAACAATTTCTCTTGGCGCATTTTCATATAAGGTGTGGAATCCATATTCGGCAACCAAGTTTGATTTGAGCAAGATTACAGTCAACTTCAGCTGAAGGACTATTTTGTTGCACAGGTGTCTAAATATACGGCACTATTTCCGCAGTCGGGCTCCCTGCCCAATATCGAACACGCATTCCAAGTTTGATGGCACTGTGCCGAATGGCCACGATATGTTTTATTTACTTCCGAAATCACTGCACTTCCGGTAATACCTCTTGAAGTGGAAAGAGTTTTTCCCAAGGCCGTAATAAGCGCTGTTGCTCTTCTTAGACGATTATTTTTATTCTCTTCACATAGGGCAGGCTAGGATCCTTTGACAGTGGAACCTGAGTGATGAATAACCGTAAAAGAAGCCTCGTTCACAGATACCCTGTGTAGCGTCTTCTGCCATCATCCGCTTCTCTTTTCCACTCCCTTTGAAGGGTATGGTGTGCTCTGCAAATTCCGGGCGTCCCAAACACGAAGGGGCATACCCTTGTAGATCTCTCCAAATGACTGCACTACTTCGTACCAAAATAATACAGAAGATCATGGTTGGAGCTGGATATACTGTGCAAGTGGGTCCAACAATGTTGAAACTGAGGAACTCAAACCTTATGGTGTGGCTCTTCTAATAGGTCCCAGCTAATTCTTGGAGTGGCTAAGCTGAACATTGAGTGGCTTGAACCATTCCAAAGAGAAAGGAACACAGTTTATGTACATAACATGATTGAGTAGTGCATCTGATAAATGTCAAGATGACATTAAAACATCAATGTTTTCCTCTCCCACCGTGCCGAGTCGCTGCTTCCGCTGCCACAGCAGTATAGATGGCGCTGCTGCAGCCAAACTGCTGCTCGACAGGTGCCCGTTTCTTAGATATGACGTGGTAATGATGGATGCACTATTGCTGGAAGGAAGGTGCGTATGCGTGCGGTGGGGCGATATGCTGCATCCAGTGACATCAGAAGGTGTTTAGAACTATTAGGGCAGCAAGCAAGATTCCGGCTCCTGCTGTGGGAGGCTTCTTCTACGTAAAGTCATTGAGGAAATTTAAACCCTGGCCCGTGCACAGCATCTTGCCGCCTTTCAAAGGGGAAAATGCTCTGGCAAAATCTGCGCAGGAGGTTGTTGCATGCTCCATTGGCGGATCCGATGGCGACCGTCCAGAGGATCGTCTTAGGGGATCGACAAGGGTCTCTCAAGTTGCAGGCGCAGAGATATAATCGAGGAAAATTCAAATGTATCAAAACATGCATGGTGGGCTAAAGGGCCCTTGCCTGAGAGCTGAAGACGTCCACCCTGAGGGTTGTCAAGGGCCGTGAAGACAAGATGGAAAGGGCCGTCTCGGCTTGAACAGCCTCCAAACAGCCAGTGTCAGATGCCAAAGCCTGGTGTTGGACCGGTTTGGGAGGAGGGAAGGTGTCCTGTTCACCAATTTCGAAAAGGTGTGCATATTTCAACGGATTGTCGGGTCCACTGAAGACAATATTTGCTTTTTTTATTTTCTAAAAGATGCAATTTTAGTGCAAAAGTTCAGGGCAAATCGGCAATTTGGGGCGGTGATGTGGCCACCGTGTCCCCTAGATCCGCCAGCGAGTGAGGCATAGGCAGGACCCTGAAGATCCCTGAGGAATAAACAGAGTCCTGAGGATCCCTCAGGCATAAACAGGCCGCTCATGGGCCAGAGAGGGCTGGGATTTCGCCTCAGAGCTCTAGAATATCCTTGGAACCTAACAACTATCTATCTATCTATGTATTCATTTACACACACACACACACACACACACACACACACACACACACACACATACACACGAACACACACACACACACACACACACACACACATATATATATATATATATATACATTATTGTATTTATGTATATTTAATTTCTGTTCAAGGACATGCGTGACAGCGGGGCTCATAAAAACACTTTCGAAAAACGCCACAAACAGATGACGACCGAGGGAAGATAACGCTTCACTCGCGTGAATAGCCCCCAGTGACACGAGAAGACTACGCCATGGCCAAATCCTACAAGACATCATACTCATTGACGTCGTAAACATCACAATTATCCAAATGTAACCTTGATGACCTTTCATGACACGTTTGTGGCACTGCTCTTTGCTACGAGCAACGTGGTTCCAAACGACACTCAAACGATTTATTGAAGGATAAATTATTGACGTGAGTGAATCTCATATGATGTTTGGCATCTGAGTCACTTCGTGCTTGGTTTTGGCTCTGAAGCTGAACTCGCCATCCATTTAACTCTGAGTGCCAAACGTAGTATTATCTGCCATTATTTTGGACTTTTCCGAAATGAAGAGAATACGTCGACTTAATCTGACCCTTGACCTATGCGGCGAAATATGATATATGTAAAGGGATATATATATATATATATATATATATATATATATATATATATATATATATATATATATATATATATATATATTTATATATACATGCATACATATATATATATATATATATATATATATATATATATATATATATATATATATATATATATATTGCGTGTAAAGAAAGCATACGACCTTCAATATACCAGGAGGTGCTGAGTTGACATCAAAAGTAACGTTAAGGATTATACTTTATTAGGTACTCAACGTTTCGGCCAGGGGCCATCGTCAGGAGTGATATAAAAATGTCAAGTTAAGCAATTGAAAAAAAAAAGCACGCGAGAAAAAAAGCGTGCAAAGACACGTGGAATGCAGAAAAGCCTCCTCAGTGGTGCAGACACTTAAAGAAACTCCAAACCAGAAACAAACTAGGTCAAGATAGAATCCTCTGAGGAAGCCCGAGCCGATGGTCCACATACATATCGATACATACACTCACGCACATATATAGACATAGATCCAATATAACGCGTAATACATAGAATATAATTTATGTTTATGTAATTTAAGTGATATACCAAGACGTCGTTTGCGTGTTTAGTTGCGGCCGTAGATTACGTATGTGTAGAGATTCGAGGACCTTTAGATCAGCGTTGTCCCTGGCTGTTGCTAGAATTTCTACTGTCTAATCTAAGTAAGTTACCTCTAGGCTCAGATATATTGGGATTGCTTGACAAAGGCCCCAATTTTGCGTTAGCTCAAAAAGTAGATCGTAGCTGCTTGGAAAAGGCAGAATCAGGCGTAGAAAGGGCGATCTATGGTTTGCGGTGGAGGAATGTGAGGGAGACAAAACAGCAAACTGTACCTCAGGTACCGCGGGAAGGCTTATCACAAAGCACCTCTAGCACAGGTCATTCAAAGCTTCGCCCCATGTTTCCCGACACTCCTGCATACCAACCACCGAGAGCCACAACTCAATTAGAATCTGAGTTGAAAGATTTAAAAACAAAAGTTCTAAAAGCATATAAATATCACAACAAAGCATCGAACAAAAGGTCGGACAATTATGCGAAACAGAGGGAAGTACTTCGGGAAATGAAAAACAACGATAATGTAATAGTAAAGCCGTCAGATAAATGCAAAGGATTCGTCGTGCTAAACAAAACGGATTACATTGAAAAGGCCAGTAAAATAACGGACGATTATCAGAGCATTTCTTCCCAACCAAACCCTACCAAACGTCTCGAAATTGAAACATGTACTATTATCAAGGAAACTTTATCAGGGAAGTTACATAAAGACATAGTGTTATCTCTCCTTCCTCATTCCAGCCGCACAGCGGAATTATACGGGCTCCCCAAAAACCACAAACTAGAGGTTCCACTGCGCCCTATAGTGTCGGCGAGTGGTGACCCCCTAGACAAGTTATCTTGGTTCTTGGGCAAGATTCTGGTCCAGATACTAGCGTTGGTTCCCGCCCATCTGACAAACACGGAGTCGTACCTACAGAGGGTGAAAGAAACGTTCCCTACCAAACTTCCGGAAGGCAGTATTGTTTTCACCATGGACGTGAAAAATCTATATGGCAGCATTCCGATAAAGGAGGGAATAGATGCTGTGATTCGTCTAATCGAGGACAATCTGGATGACATTTGTCTTTTCGGGATTGGGGTACAGGACTGTGTGAAATTACTAACACATATTTTCAGCAATAACCTCATACGTTTCGGTAACTCAATGTACAAGCAAACAAAAGGAGTGGCTATGGGTAACCGATGTGCACCTCCTTTAGCGATTGCTTTTATGCACCGCCTTGAGTCGATCTTCTTAGCTTCGTATGATTTGAAACCAGCTCTCTACATGAGGTATATAGACGATATTTTTGGTGTTTGGACACATGGCTTGGCCTCTCTGCTCGACTTCTTTGCAGAAATTAACCAACAACACTCCAGCATCAAGTTCACCTTAGAACACACTGGTCATAGCAGTTCGATTCCTTTCCTTGATACGTTGTTTGTAGTTCAGGCTGATGGGAGCTACACCACCGAACTGTACTTTAAACCTATGGCAGCCCCCATCATCTTGCACTATGATTCGGCCCACCCGATGGCTACTAAAAAGGCCGTTTTAACATCCCAAATGAGGAGAGCAGCACGAGTCTCCTCCGATACTATTTCATGCGAGCGGAGCCTTGCGAAGATGACAACTCTTTTCCTGGAAAACGGATACCCAGCACATCGGGTACACTCCGCCGCTCGTGCTGTTCACCCTCACAACAGGAGTAGGATAAGTGGGCAACGTCGGCATCGAGCGGGTAGTAATCCCAACTATGTTTACATGAGACTTCCATTTGTCGATGACCAACGTTGTCGACAGGTAAACGCAGCCATCCGTTCGTCTCATCTAAACCATGTTAGGGTAGCCTGGACTAGCGGACCTACGCTGAAATCTTACCTGGTCCGCTCAGCCCTGGAAATTCCGCCATGCCCTGCTGGTAGAAGAACGTGCCACACCCGCATCAACGGGCTCAAAGGTAGATGCACGCGAAAAAACGTAGTTTATAAAATAACGTGCAACCGCTGTCTTGGAATATTTTATGTCGGTGAAACCAAACGTAGTATCAGGGATAGGTACAATGAGCACTTGGGAGATGCCAGACTTCGAAGAGCATACACACCTTTAGGCGAACACATGATCGACAAACATTATAACATGGAACACAGCGACACTAACACAAACTTCAAAGTAGAAATTCTAGCAACAGCCAGGGACAACGCTGATCTAAAGGTCCTCGAATCTCTACACATACGTAATATACGGCCGCAACTAAACACGCAAACGACGTCTTGGTATATCACTTAAATTACATAAACATAAATTATATTATATGTATTACGCGTTATATTGGATCTATGTCTATATATGTGCGTGAGTGTATGTATCGATATGTATGTGGACCATCGGCTCGGGCTTCCTCAGAGGATTCTATCTTGACCTAGTTTGTTTCTGGTTTGGAGTTTCTTTAAGTGTCTGCACCACTGAGGAGGCTTTTCTGCATTCCACGTGTCTTTGCACGCTTTTTTTCTCGCGTGCTTTTTTTTTTTCAATTGCTTAACTTGACATTTTTATATCACTCCTGACGATGGCCCCTGGCCGAAACGTTGAGTACCTAATAAAGTATAATCCTTAACGTTACTTTTGATGTCAACTCAGCACCTCCTGGTATATTGAAGGTCGTATGCTTTCTTTACACGCAATGTCTAAAACCCAGGAGCATCTAAGAGCCATTCTTCGTTGTATTAAACAATGTTATATATATATATATATATATATATATATATATATATATATATATATATATATATATATATATATATATATATATATATATATATATATATATATATATATATATATATATATATATATATATATAGATATATAGATATATAGATAAGGTTCTGGCTGTTGACCTAGCCAGTACCTTATCGGTCAGAAGGGACGAGGGCACGTTATTTATGTTACATCTTGTGATTACTCTAAAGCGTTTGACCTTGTGAACCGCAATTCGCTATTGGAGAAGCTGCAATGGTATGGCATATGGCATATCGACGCACTGGTTCAGAGACTATTTTACTCGGCGAACACAGTCTATGCCAGTGGTTTTAACCGTGGTTGCTCGCACCCCCTAGAGGTGCAAGACCGGTTTCTAGGGGTTTGAGGATGGTGTAATCATCCGTGACCTCATTTTAGGGTGGAGGGGAACAAGAATAAACTTCTTGATCTTTTACATGGATGGATGGATGTGGATATAATATTTTGTTCTTAACTTTGAATGTAATGAGCTATAATTATACTGCTCAGTGTTTGTATGAATCTACAGATAATGTGTATTGTTTGAGCATAGAGGTGTTATAGATACTGAGTATAGACAACCGAAATTACTGAATTAATTCGGTCCTAAAAGAACCTTTCATAATTATTTCACCGCTGCAAAACATATTTGTCTTTGGCATGAATGTATTAGCTACATATGTCGATGAGAAAGAGATGTCAGTGCCTTTGTGTATTCTTTATCATTGCGTTAATTGCGTCACTTGATATTCTGATATGCAACAAGTTGCATTCCAAGCAGGCGACCTCCGTTGGCTCTGTGCATTCGATCTGGATGAAAACTGACAATCTGAATGTCTTTTTAGTCCGCAAGATAAACAAGATGCAAAAAGATTGATCATCTGTTTGGATTAATTTGTATCAGACAAATTGGTCATGCTAAGGGAGGGAAATTCGCTCGAGGTATGCATATGTTTGAATACATCTGAACTCATTTTCACTGAAAAAAATGTTTGTCATCGAACAGCTGCAGCATCGAAGAGCATTAAGAACAGCTGTCATTGCATCGTTTCCACGCATCGGTACACAATGTTTACTTTGCCGACCCTTGAAAACTGCTCCTGGCATTGACTGCGAAGAAGACCCGCTACAAACAACAAATGATACCCACCTGTCCTTAGGCTTCTGGCTACGCCATTGGCCGTTTTGCATGTGCATGTATGGACATGAAATGGTGCATTGGATCATTAACGATGATTTAAGCCGATTCATGCAGAATATTACTGATGCAAAGCACAATCACGGTCCCAAGTGGATTCGATTCATTCATGGATTCATTCACGCCATTTGTCTTGCCTCCGACTTCTCCATTGGGAAAATTGTGACATTTGAGCATTCTAAAAACATACATTGTTATCTACATCGTTGGGTCGTCATACCGACGTTTGTTTTATTGGGCATGTAGCTGAGTAGACATGGGCCAACAAATATTTGCACCAGATTAACAAGACGTAGACTGAAGCGCGAATTTTCGCTGCGTTTTCCGATTTGTCAATGTAAAAAAGAGCTGAAATATGTGACAAGCTTGCAATTTGGGCAGTTCAGTGCTAATGTCACTGCCACAAAAACATTGCCACACGATAGCCAACGTTTAAATGTAGGTATATTAATCTAGGTGGACAACGAGAGTCCTCATCCAGGTCACAAGAAAAGGGTGCATGCAGCAATTTTCACCAAATTCCCTGTGGAGAAAGGCACACTGAGATGCCGACGATTTTCCTCCATGAACACACTGCGCCACAACCAGCAGAAGTGAGGGTATTTTAACGGGAAATCAGTGATAAGGTGGTGTAAGATGTGTGTGCAACTATTACTATTGATGGAAGCGTGTTATGCCCGACGAAGATTGCTATATTGTAGTATCTACGCTTATAACGCACACTGGCAAATTTGACCCGTTTTGTAGCAAAACAAAATTGTCGTATGTCTTCCACTTGTCTGGATGGCATCGTAATAGTCCTTACAAATTCGGTGCAATATTTTATTCCTCAGTTTGTCATTGTTGGTATACCACTTACACCTATTGGGTGATTGTGTAAATACAAGTACACACGTCTGTCGCAAGAGCGCACCACTGATGTTAGCGAGGTGAGGTCAGTCTGCTACTGGTCACTGACCCCGACACTTCACTTCGGCGGTAACCATGGAAGCCATGATCGGCCATGAAGTGTTACACGGCCTGTGATTGTTTCGCCGATTTGGCTGTGATGACGTTACATCATGAACCGCATGACTTAACGGGAACGCCAACTTCCAGTGGTTCTCTCCGCGTGAAGGAGGTTGCCGGGGCTTGGATGGGTATCAGAAGGGTCGACACACCAGGGGTGTAGCTAAGACGAACTCGGTGAAGTTCTGCAAATACTCTTGCTGGTCACATTTCCTCTTATCCTTGGTGATAAAGCACAACAGTGGTGAATCTACAATGGGACTAACACGTGTACAGGAGATTTAAGCCACATTCCGGGCTCTGAGTGGGTCGGTACCCCACTTTAAACATACGGGGGGGGACTGATTTTTTTTAAGGCGTGCCGGACCATAAAGATCATTTGCGACGCCTTTAAAGCGAGTACGTTACATGTCTGTCTATAAGAGTGAGTGTTTGCAATCAAGGTGCAGGCATGTGGACATTTACGCTAAGGGAATTTTACGTTATAGTTTGGGTGATATTTTGGGTGCTGAAGGCGGGGGCTGGGTTGGGAACATCTACCTAATGTCTAAATGGTTTTAATTTTACTTTACTCCCCCACAAGATAATTTGTAGTTTGGGTGGGGGTGGAGGGTGATTTGAGAGTGGCGAGAAGTTGATTTTGCCAGGGTGCCAGTTTTAGCCTACTCGTATCGAAGAGCACCGAGGGATCTTTACCGTGCGAACAAGGATGTAATTGTCCACACCGCCTATCACGCCGGCCGCCGCGTGTTAGTTGTTAGTAGCGGGTTAGTCTAAGCATGCCATGCAGGGTTGTCAGTTGGGTTATAACGGTGTTTTGCAATTCGGCTCTTCTACGTCCGCTGTACATCTGGGTAGCCGTTTTACGTTATGAGTTGCAAGGCAATTCGGCTCATCTACGTCCGATGGCTCCTATGGGTAGTCGTTTTACGTTATGCTTATTTTATTTTATTTTCCTAAA
Source organism: Ashinkailepas kermadecensis (assembly GCA_034440615.1). Classification (NCBI taxonomy): domain Eukaryota; kingdom Metazoa; phylum Arthropoda; class Thecostraca; family Neolepadidae; genus Ashinkailepas; species Ashinkailepas kermadecensis. The sequence continues at coordinate 28,842 of JAOTOM010000830.1, forward strand.
ACAAGTCGGCTCTTCTACGTCCGAGGGCACCGCGCGGTAGCCATTTACTTCTAATCGGGAAGCAAATCGACTCATGTACGTCCGACACCATTCGGGGATGGCTATTTACGTGTTTCCTACGAGTGTTTCGCGGTCATGCATTGCGACTTGTTGTAAGTGTTGGTGGTGTGGTGCCTACAGTGCTCCTGCTAGTTTTGTGGCACACAAATATTCAAATAGCAATTGAAGGAGTTCTGGGTGCTTGTCACCGATACGCGATGGAAGCGATAGGGTGATGCCCTGTCTTTGGCAGAACGCTCGAAGTGGTTGTCTTTGAGAGCTAAAGCTACTACAGTCTAGCAGGATGTGGCCTATGCTTAACGTGGTGTTGCAGGTGCCGCAGTGAGGTGTCGTCACCCTCTAATTGAGGCTGTGTTAGTTTTGTGCAACCAGTTCTAAGTCTAGTGAGGATGACCTCTTTTTGTCGGTGAAATTTATTTAATGTGTTCCATGTGCCTACCGTTGGTTTGATTGCGTGGGTGTGGTTGGATTTGTGTTGTGTTGAGTTGTGTTGTGTCCATGTGTTCTGTTGATGTTGGCGAATGTGGTGTTGGAGTGCTTTGCAATCGTCTACCGAATATTCCACGCTAGGGTAAGTGTTTGATGCTAAGGCTTGCTTTGCGAGCCGGTCTGCTTCTTCGCTACCTGGGATGGTGGCATGGCCCGGAATGCCGAGGAAGGAAAAGTTCATGTTTCGATGTTTCATGTTCATGGGCCACGATTTGTTGGATCCTACCAATGACGTGATGTGGACGGTCGTGGGTGTTGCTAATTGACTGAGGACCGGATTTGGAGTCTGAGCAAATTACTACGTTTCTAGATTTACGCCTCATGAGAATGGAGATAGCGGCCAGAATGGCCATTGCTTCAGCGGAGTAGATGGAGAAGTTATCCGGTAGACGCTTGGAATGTATGAGACTTGGTCCAGTGATGCCGATGCCTACCTTAGCCTCGTGTTTCGACCCATCCGTGAATACGAGTGATTTGTGATTGTTGTAATCGGCGAACTTGTGGAAGATGCCAAGAATTTCCGCCGATGTGATAGTGGATTTCTTCTCCGAGAGCAAGTACTCGACCTTTAGTTGACTGAAAGTCCCGAATGGCCTAGTGGGTGGTCGAACTGCAGTGGCTGGCATTGTGAGGTTAAGATCTGAGAGAGCTGTGACAATTTGAATGCTATATGGTGGGAGTTTGCGCGCAAATCGGCTCTTGTCGTATCTGTCGGGCCTAAGGCAGCGCTGTGCCGGATGATTTTTAATGGATTTAATTTTGATGTGGTAGCGGCACGGTTGTTGTGTCCTCCTGAAGTGGAGTGGGGGCGTGTTTGAGTCCACTAGAAGACTGGCTATCGATGTGGTGCCGAGGCCACCTGTGGCTGCTCTGATGCAGCTGTTTTGGATGAATTTTAGCTTTTGGCTCTGGCTTTCTGAAATGGTGGAAAAAATGATGCCGTTGTATTCTAGGATGGGTAGTATGATTGATGTGTAGAGTCGCAGTAGTGTTTTCCTGTCTCCGCCCCAATCTGCGCCTGCAAGTGCACAGAGTATGTTGACGCACTTCGCGCATCGCTTCGAGATGGAGGTGGTGTGGGTGTTGAAACTGAGTTTTTCGTCTAAATGCACTCCTAAGAACTTCAAGCTTGTCACCTGTTCGACGGCTTTGCCATCGATTTTAAGTAGAGTTTTGGGTGTGGGGCGGAGACGACTATATGTGACGGTGGCCGATTTTTCTGCCGACAGGGTGAAGCCCCAAGTTTTGCACCACTTTGCAATGTGGTCTAGTCCTGCTTGAATGTTTTTTTTAGCTTTAAGGAAGCATTGTGATGTTGTCCAAATGGCTATGTCGTCCGCGAAAAGGGAGTATTGAAGTGAAGTGTCCATGTGGTCAGCAAGTATGTCGTTGATCATGATGATGAAGAGGCTCGGTGAGAGCACACTCTCCTGCGCCAGGCCCTGCTCCTGAGTTGTGGTGTTTGATGTGACACTGCCACGTCGTACCTTAAAGGTCCTGTCTCTGAGGAAGCTAAGCATGAAGTGTGCCATGTGTCCGCGTAGTCCTATCTTGTGGAGTTTGTGTGTCAGTGCGGACTTGTGTACTCGGTCGAATGCGGCAGTGATGTCTAAGTAGGCAGCTACTGTTGTGCGTTTGATGTGTAGACCACTTTTTATGTCATGCATAATCTAATGTAGTTGATGTTCTTCAATTTCAATTCTTCAACCTAATGTAGTCTGTAGTTTATTTTTGACGCTGGAAGCCGCACTGAAATTCGTCGAGCAGGTCGTTGTGTTCCAGAAATTGCCTCAATCGTGTGTTGACCATGCGTTCGACTAACTTCCTAGCACAGCTAGTAAGTGAGATGGGTCTATAACCTTTTGGGGTGGAGTGATCTTTGTGCGGCTTTGGCAATGGAATTACTACGCTCTCTCGCCAGGATGCGGGAAACGTGTCGCTTTGGTACAGTTCATTTATGGCCGCTAGTAGGTACGTTAAGGAGTTTTTGCTAAGTCGTTTAAGAAACTGGTAATGGATGTCGTCCGGCCCAACTGACGTGTTTCCACACTTGCTGAGGGCAAGGTGTAATTCGTGCATAGTAAACGACTGATTGAGGATTTATATATTGCTAGAGCTCTCTGTTGCTTTGGAGGCAGGGGCGTCTGGGGTGCTTACTATAGTGGTGTCGTAGTTGCTGTTGCCAGATACGCTGGCGTAGTGTAGTTTTAAGTGGTCTACGACTTATTGTGGGTCAGTGATGTGCTGTCATTTCACCGTCAGCTGGGGGAAGGGGCCTGGTGGTGGGCGTTTCAGGTTGAAATGCGTCATCAGGTCCCAGATTCTGCCGGTAGGGGTGAACCTATTGAATTGAGAGGCAAAAGACTGCCAACAGTTTTGGCGTGCTGTTCGAATTGTGCACCGGCAGTGTTTTTGAGATTGTCTGTATGCTGATAGGTGTGCTTCGCACACGCATCTTTTGAATTGTTCGTGGGCACGGCGCCGTGCGGCGATTTCCCTTTGACAGTCCGGGGTCCACCATGGCGTAGATGCCTTTTTCCTAGGCTTGTTACTTTTTGGGACTGAGTGTCGTGCTGCTGAGCTGATGGCCCTTAGGATTGTCTCGATCTTACTGGTCTCTGAAGTTGTTAGGCTGAGGTCCACCTGTTCCTCGAATTTAGCCCAGTCCGCTCTTTTCAAGTTCCAAGATTGTTTAAATAGTTTAGTGTGGTGGATAGCGTCCGTGCTGAGACTAATTGTGATTGGGTAGTGGTCGCTCAGCCCGAGAACGTCTGAACCTCACCAGTCAAATAGTGAGCTAAGTCATTGGGAGCAGCACGTTAAGTTAATGCAACTGTCCGATCCTCCTAAGGTCGGGTTGTAGCGGCTGGCGTCCCCGGTATTAAGAATTACTAGGTTGTGGTCCGAAATAAACTGGTGAATTTCGCGCCCTCTAGTGTCAGTCTGGTCGCTTCCCCAGGAGGGGTGTTTAGCATTAAAGTCTCGCATGAGAACTGGTGGAGGGGTCTGAAGCAGCAAGTCGCTCAGCTCCTGTGGTGTGGGGGTTTCAGCTGACAGCGAGATGTATAGTGAGGTGATTGTGGGTTGGCAATGGGCAATTTTGAGGCTGACTGTTACGCAATTCAGGGGAGTATTTAATGTTATTCGACGGTGAGGTATGCTGTTTGTAATGAGTATGGCTGCACCCCATTTCCTATGTGGGCCGTTTACGTTGTCGACGTGTCAAGTGTAAGCTGGGATTTTGCTCCAAGTGGAGTCAGAATCTCGAAAGTGAGTTTCTTGGAGCGCAGCTAGTAATGGTTTTTGTTGCAAGACATCCGATTTCAATTATATGAACTTGCCTGGAAGGCCAGCAGTATTCCACTGCAGAAAAAGTATCATTGCCGAACGCGTTTAGTGACTGTTGGTGCTCCTATACTGGGGTGGTGTCGGTGTGGAGTTGGGGAGAAAGGTTGAACCTGTGAACGGAGAGAGGGTTGGGAGGTGACCCAGGTAGGGGTGGTAGCCTGGACCTGGTCGCACGGGACCTGGGAGGTGATGGGTTGGAGTGGCGGTGGGATTTGCGCTTGGGAGGCGCGGTGGGTTCGGGCGGGATTAGTTGGTCTGGAGTTGTGTTCGACGGGCTTGGCAGGAATGGTAGATTCAGTTTGAGTGCTGGCCTCAGACGAGGTTTTGGAGTGGGTTTTGGTGGGTGTGTAGGAGGTGGTGGAGGGTTCGGTTTGGCAGGAGATGGTGGCCGTGGAATTGCGGGTAGTCCAGATGGATGTGGTGGTGGCCTTGGTTCTAGGCCTTGGTTTGGGCCGGCCGGATGGATATGGCAGGGGCCGAGGCCCTGGAGGAGGCAATGGAGGGAAGGCTTCAGGGTGGCAAGGAGGGCACTGGCCGGTTGGAGGCGGTGACGCGAAGGGGTATGGCCAGGTCCCGTGGAGGATGGGTGGGTACCGGTGGGGGATTGGATGGAGACCGGGTCTGGGTCTGATGGGTGTTGGAGGAGGGATGATGCGGTGTGGATATGGGAGGCCGTGCCTGAGGTGGGATGGTAGTGGGCATGGGCCGGTCTGAGGTGGGGTGGGAAGGGAAGGAGGCCCAGTCCTCGGTGGGGTGGACGTGGGAAGCCGGGCCCGCGGTGGAAAGGGTGTGGGAGGAGGCCGGGTCGAGGGTGAAGAGGATGTGGATAAGGGCCAGGTCTGAAGTGGAGTGGATGCGGGAGGAGGCCAGGTCCGGGGTGGGGTGGCTTGGGAAGGAGTGGTGATTGGTGAGGTCGAGGGGCGGTGGGCCCGGGAAGTCGTGGATCTGTGGGGCGGTTGAGGCGAGGGTCGGCGGAGCGTTGATGAGGGAGGTGTGCCGGGCTCCGGGAGCCGGCTGCTGGTGGGATGGTAGGGCGGGTGGGAGCTGGTGTTGGAGGGGTGTGGGTTTAGGTGTGGAGAGCGTCGCTGCGTAGCTTCGCCCGGCGGTAGGTGCGGCGTGGGAAGCTGCGGTTGTGGAGGTGGGAGTTTCAGTGGTGGTGGTGCTGTGTAAATGCTGTCGTGCTGTTGTATGTGGCACCCTGTGAGTTGCCGCATACCGGCACACCTCCCTCTCGTATGCCCACTTGGGACAGTCGGGGGTCGGTGGCGGGATGCGGCCCATCACATACTGCACACCTTCTTTCGGAGGAGTTGCAGTCGGATGCCGCGTGGTGACCGGCGCAGTGACTGCATCTTGGAATTGGCGACACGCATGCGCGTTCGCCATGTCCATAACGCAAACAGAACCGGCAGCGTAGTGGCAAAGGCACGTAGAGGCGTACCTCGTAGGCCTTGTTGTGTATGTGGACGTGTGATGGCAGGTGTTGTGAGTGGAAAGTCAGTACTAGAAGTTTGTGAGTCGAACGTGCCTCCCGTCTAATCTGGCTGATTGTGACTGTAGCGTCCAGGAGGGGAGGCGTCGAACAGTGCGGCGATGCTGTCAAGTGGTAAGTTATCCAGCTCTGGGGCGCAAATGTAGCCCCGGCTAGCGTTCAGAGTGCGGTGTAACGTGAAGGAGCAGCGCTGCTTGTTGAAGGTGGTTGTGTTTAGTAGAGTTTGTGTGTCAGCACTGCTCTGAGTTTGGGCGATGATGTGTGAGGTGTGCATGTGGACCTTGAAGTGTGTTGAGTTAAGAATGTGTCGGTGTCCTCTCGAGGGTGAAAGGAGACTCCTATGTGATGTTGTGCCCTGTCTCTGTGTACAACCTACTAGGTAGGTGCCTTGTGCGGTGCTGGCGGCGGGCGCGATGGTGAGTTAGAGTCGGTCCCGCCCCCCACAAGTGTCCCTCCTGACTGAAGAAATACGTGGATTCGTTGCACCCTGGACCGAGCTTTCGCCCTCTGGTCGTTGCCCCGGCCGTAATGGCCCAAGCCAGTGGGCTCGACACCGTTATGTTTCCTCCGGGGGGTAAAGGTTAGTTGGGAGACAGAGAGAAGTGGGGGATTTGGTGTGGGACGTTTTCGGTCTAGAGTCGCAGGAGTGCTTCTCTAGGGTCCCTGGAGCTCTTCGTGTCTTCACTTCTTCTGCTGCTACAGGTTTGTCTTCTTCTCAAACCTTGGTCCTTCCTACTGCTCTTCTGGCTTGCTGACTGCGGTCGTCGATCGTGCTCTGAGAAGAGCGTGTCTGGTCTCGACGTTCTTGCGACGTTGTTAAACTACAAACTGTGGTCCCACACATGAAATGCTCCACGCTCTAATCGTACAAACTGTGGTCCCACACATGAAATACACCGCACTATAAACGTACACACTGTGGTCCCACACATAAAATACACTACATTATAAACGTACAAACTTTGGTCCCACGTATGAAATACACCACACTCTAAGTGTACAAACTGTGGTCCCACACATGAAATACACCACACTCTAAGTGTACAAACTGTGGTCCCACACATGAAATACACCACACTCTAAGTGTACAAACTGTGGTCCCACACATGAAATACACCACACTTTAAACGCACGCAAATACGGGAAGTTCAAAGGTTGAACTTTGCACCCAACGTTGAACCTCTCGTTATTGTGCGTGTTTAGAGTGTTGATTATCTCATGAGTTGACCATTGATATCCCACAGTGAGTATTTCATGAAACTTATGAGACTCATGAGTAGCATTGATGAAGATGTTCTCAAGTGGAAGTTGGAATGAATGGGGACAAATTCCTTGTCTGGTGCCAAGTTGCGTATCACCACTCAAGCTTAGTCTGCGAAGAGTGAGTGCAGTGCTGGTTCAAAGAGTTGCCGAAGTGAGCGCCTGTTAAACTAGTAAATCCTAAATTATACAATGCACCCGGTGACCACACATGTATCCTTTGAAGAAGCTGAACATCCTCTACTTCCCCAAGATATGTAAGCTTGTTAGCTTACCAAGCATCAACTCCGGCGATCATTTTCAGCGAATGGACTGAAACGAATCCATGGGTTGATAATTTCGTGAATATATTTACCTACATTTCCTAACATGGCAACCACACAGTGGGTTGCAAATGCGCGTTCACTGTCAGGCAGCAGGTCTCGGCGATGTCTGATGACAGGCTTATTGATCGACGCCAAGGATCACATTCGGCGGCCCGGCCGGACCCGGCCGGACCCGGCGGCGGCCCGGCCGGACCCGACGGCGGCCCGGCCGGACCCGGCGGCCGGACCCAGCGGCGGCCCGGCCGGACCCGGCGGCGGCCCGGCCGCGTCAGCCCACTAAGTTCGGTGCGGAGGGGCTCTGGCCGCCTCGGCAGCCAGTCGGCGGAGGCGGCCGGTCGTAGCCACCCCTAGCCCCTAGTCCAGCCGACACCGGCCGGCCGGCCGCCCAGCCGGGACGTCCCGTTGTCGTTCTGCACCTCGAGCCGCAGCGACACCGGCGGCTGCCCGTGTCGCGACGGACGGTGGCGGGCGCGCCGCATCGCCGTCACACTTCCGGTAGAACAGCACGCGGTAGAGCAGCATGTAGGGCGCGTCGGTTGCCGTGCTGGCGAATTAGGGTGAAATTGCTGCGACGAAGTTCGAATTCGTAATTCCTAGACTTGGATGCATGCGCTAGCTGCCGGTATACCATGAGAGTGTATGCTCATCAATCTTCGGATAACCTCTCTACTTTGCAGCCAGGGGCGCGTCCAGGTGTTGTCCTGAGGGAGGACACTTGTCTGGAGGGGCGCCATTTTTTCGGAGGGGTGCCATGCGAAAGTACTTGGAGCCGCGCCGTCGGCTGAAAATCAGTTGAGCGGGGAAGGGTGAACATGCGAGCATACTGAAGGGGCGCCTTTCCTTGTCAGGAGGGGACCATTCCTTCCAAGGGGCGCCTATTCCTCTCCGAGAGGCGCCACTGGCTGGACAATCCGTCGGACCAGCCACTTATCGCTGCCGGCGCTCGACAGCCCTCGGTCGCGCCATATATGGTATGTACGAGCGCGCCGGCCGATAGTGCAGCGTCAGCGGCAGTGCGCCGCAGACGGTGGTGACGTCACAGGAGTTGAAGTGTCGGCTGGTGCACTGCAAAGGCGGCAGCAGCGCTGCACACCGTGAGGTGGACGGGACCTCAGCAGCCAAATGTTCGGGTGGCCGCTGTCGGCGCCGGTAGCGGTGGCACGATGGATCTTCGCGCCGATCCCGTTCATGGTATTGGCTAGCTGTAGTGTCGGACTTTACCTGTACTGCAGGCGCAACATTGACTTCTGGAGGACACGAGGCGCGTGTCAGGGCCGTCCGCCAGTGAGTGTCCTTCGGGAATGAGTGGGAACAACCGTTTTGGGGGCTCTGGTGGATTTCTGAAGCTGGATTTGCCACAAACAAGGTGGCAAGGAATACTGTGGCTACGTCCAGTCCGTGGATGACGCCTGATCCGACCCACGACATTACCAGGGACGCGGCCAATGAGGGGAGCGACAAGGGTCGTGGCCCCGTTCCTTTGGATTCCTATTGGCTCCTACGGGCTTCTACTGGCTCCTATGGGCGCCTACGGAGCACCTACTGGCTCCTGCGGCTCCTCTACGGGCTCTTACGGGTTCCTACGGGTTCCTACTTGATCCGACGGACTTCTACGGACACCTACGGGCTCCTACATGATTCTACGTACTCCTTCGGGCTCCTGTTACATAAACGCCGCATTGACCACATGCCAAGCATATTATGATATACTAGCGCGTTCCGTGTGGTATTTGTTCGTAAATGAAAAATTGCCTCGAGCATTGGGCATTTACAAGCATTTCATTCTTAATTCGTAGTTCGTAATTAACATCATCTATGCGTAATTGACATCAGATGGATGCTAAAAAACGGGTGAGATAAGTTCAGTCCTTGTTTATTATAGCCACGTTGATGCATACAGTTACATCCAAACTGAACCATGTGTTCGACGGCGCGGTTGCACTCCCTGCTGTCGATACCATTTGATGGAATCTGGTCCCGACTTAAAATCGCGAAGACGTGGGATTTCATAAATTGCATAGTACCACCTTGCACGACAAAATCAACCAAAGCCCTTTTCGTCTCCGATCGAAAACCCGTGGCATAGCTTTACCACCGAACAGCACAATTCCCAGCTGACCATGCGTAGAAAGAATCCGTCGCGTGAGTGACAACAAATTGTCGCCAACGCCAGCTGCTACACCACCGAAAGACAGACGTCTGAGTACAACGTCTGAGTACTCCTTGCCATTCTGAGTACACACGTTGCCATTCGATTTCCAATTGACCTCGAGTCTTTTTAAATTAAAGCCACCTGAGCTGCGCTCTCGCGCTGGAATTCAAGAAGTGCTCGGTCGATTGGAAATCAAATACCAACTACATGTGGTATATTATATATCACCGTACATCAGCGCAACACTTTCTATGGCCGCCGGGGCTGTTTACGGGCCCCTAAGAACGTCTATGAGCCCTTACGAATTGCTAGAAGCCTTTACAAAAGCTCACGTGCCCTTCCCAACGTGGACGAACCCTTTTGAGTATCTACGGGCCCTTCCGAACGTCCACGGACTTTTACAAACGTTTGCGGGCCCTTATGAACGTCTACGGGCCTTTACGAAAGTCTACGGGTCCTTACGACCGTCCACGGACCCTTAAGAACGTCTACAGGCCTTCACGGACGTCCACGGGCCTAAATCACTTAACATTGACTGGACTTGGCAGCGGACACCGGCGCCAGTCAGGCAGGCGACCAGTGTGCCCGACTGGCCGACGTAACCGCAGTGACTCCCCACTCCGGGAGCAGCATGGCAGTCCTCCCCAGCATGGCAGTCCTCCCTCACCGACAACTCCTCAGCGACTCTCCGAGCGCTGGGGGCTTCCGCACCTCACTGGCCGCCGCGAACCCACCACACCCGGCGGAAGTCACGGGGGGGGGGGGGGGCCGCCGGCCGACCATCGGTACATAGACCACCGCGAACCCACCATACCCGGCAGAAGTCACGGGGGCCGCCGGCCGACCATCGGCACATAGACGCTGGCTCAGTAGGATAGCGCGCCGGACCAGGTGCAGCTATGCTGGGGACAGCGACCGGCAAGTTCGAACATGCAGAGCTATTATTTGCCTACCTAATTTGATACTAAAGCTACCGCTAGAAGCTAACTTCGCTAAAATGTTAACTTCGCACGGTGGTTAACAGCCAGCCAGCCAGGCCAGCCAGGCCAGGCCAGGCCAGCCAGGCCAGCCAGGCCAGGCCAGCCAGGCCAGCCAGGCCAGGCCAGCCAGCCCAGCCAGGCCAGCCATGCCAGGCCAGGCCAGCCAGGCCAGCCAGGCCAGGCCAGGCCAGGCCAGGCCAGGCCAGGCCAGGCCAGGGCCAGGCCAGGCCAGGCCAGGCCAGGCCAGGCCAGGCCAGGCCAGGCCAGGCCAGGCCAGGGGCCAGGCCAGCCAGGCCAGCCAGGCCAGCCAGGCCAGCCAGGCCAGCCAGGCCGGCCAGGCCAGGCCAGCCAGGCCAGCCAGGCCAGCCAGGCCAGGCCAGGCCAGGCCAGGCCAGGCCAGGCCAGGCCAGGCCAGCCAGGCCAGGCCAGGCCAGGCCAGGCCAGGCCAGGCCAGGCCAGGCCAGGCCAGGCCAGGCCAGGCCAGGATGCAATAAAATCCAAGAAGTATATGCTTCCCAAACTGGTTTAGGATCCGTGGGATTCCCGGAATCAGCCCTTCATACCTACCGCTTAAAACACTTATCTTACCACTTACCTGTCATATGTCTCCTAAATCAAAGGGAACCAACATCTCTAGCCATGTTGGTTTGGCGTCCCTAAAATGTATGGGGCAAACCCTCTCACGAGTTACACTGCTTAAATCAACCGAATACCAACAAAACAAAGCCACCGAAGAAAAATCCAAGAAGTCTATTTTTCAACCCTGGTTCAGCATCAATGGTAGGCAGTGGGTACATTGCCTCTCATCCCTGAAAGCAGCCCTTCATACTGCTTAAACCGATTATCTTACCACTTACCTGCCCACCAGACGTCTAAGTTATACGGAGCCAGCGTCTCCAGCCATATTTGACTGGCCTCTACTAACCGCCAGGAGCCAGCGTCTCCAGCCATATTTGTCTGGCCTCTACTAACCGCCAGGAGCCAGCGTCTCCAGCCATATTTGTCTGGCCTCTACTAACCGCCAGGAGCCAGCGTCTCCAGCCATATTTGTCTGGTCTCTACTAACCGCCAGTTGTCAAATCCGGACGTTCTATGACGTCACTGGTGTGCGTTGATATACACAGGTACAAATCGACGCACGCCTCGATTTACATACAGCTGCTGATCGGCGTAAACCTACGCGGACGTCAATCTACACGGAAGGCGGTCTATGTGTATATCGACGCAGATCTCCCGTGATTTACAGACAGCGGCGGTTCGCTGTCAATATGTTTGGTGTAAATCGACGTCGGCGTCAATATACACTCCTTTAACTTTTCACGGCACCGCTTCGTGGACGCTCCGTTGTTTACGTTTCGATCGCCACCAGTACTTCGTGTGAAGCGCAACTGTTGACGGACCCTCCCGTGGAGCTTGCCGAAATTCGAGGATGACGTCAGAAATACGACCCTTCCAGACCGGTGATGAGTGCGTTCCCCCGGCGACCAGGCTGGTCAGTGGGGAGGACATTAACGTCTGCGGCGAATCGGTTGCCATGCCTCTGGGCTGATGGATACGCGCCGCAACTCTCGCTAGGCTAGTGTTACCCGTAACAATCATCTAGGCCGTAGGAACCCGTAGGAGCCATAGGAGCTCGTAGGAGCCCGTAGGGGCCCATATAATTTGTGATAGTCCGTAGAAGCCAGCAGAAGCCCATAGGAATCAGTATGAGCTCACAGAAGTCCGAGGAAACGGGGCTGCGGCCCTTGTCGCTTCCCTCCTTGCGTGCATCCCTGGCGATGGCTGGGGTCGGATCAGGTGTCACCCACGGACTGAACGTAGCCACAATACTCCTTGCTACCTTGCTTGTAGTAAATCCAGCTCTCGAAATCCACCAAAGCCCCCAAAAAGGTCGTCTCTATTAATTACCGAAGGACATTGTGGCGGACGGCCCTCACGCACCTCGTGACCTCCTGGTGCCAAAGGCACGCCTCGTGACCTCCAGAAGCCAAAGTTGCTCCTGCAGTACAGGCAAAGCCCGACAGTACAGATAACCAATACCGTGAACAGTATCGGCGCGAAGGTCCATCGTACCACCGCCACCGGCGCCGACAGTAGCCACCCAAACATTCCGCTGCTGAAACTGGCGAGTCCACCTCACGGTGTGCAGCGCTGCTGCCGTCTTTACAGTGCACCCAGCCGGCACTTCAGCTCCCGTGACGTCACCACCGCCTGCGGCGCACTGCCGCTGCCACTGCAGTATCGGTCGGCGCGCTCGTACCATATTTGGTGCGACCGAGGGCTGTCGAGCGCCGGCAGCGAGAAGTCGCTGGTCCGGTGTCGAAAAGTCGCCACATGTCTATCGTCCTGACGAAGGATGCGATTTACTGATGATATTAACGGCAATGTCAACTTCAGAGCTATTTACACACCTCACTGACACGCAACACTAGAAGCTCGGAATGATCCGCCTTTATTGTGAGGTTTCGTGTATTAATGTTGGCAATAATCCTCTTAAGCTGTCCATTTTGCATTGTTATGGGCGCTGCATGACCAACGCAGTAGATGTGCCTCTAAACCCAAGTAACCAACCAACCAAGAACTTAACGGAACGCGGTACCTCGCATTCTTCGAACATCGGGTAACACCCTAACTGATACAAACTCTCTCAAACTGCAACTTTATAGATCTGCGCTCGAGTAGCCGCACAGTTCGCAGTCAAACTAGTCACTCGCAACTCGAGCCCCACAAACCACCGTCCAAAGGACAACACAAGAGGCTGACGCCGCCGCGCCCTAAATAAGGTTAGGTGGTGTTATTGCAGTTTCAGGTGCTAACAAGATATGTTTTACACACATTTCACCTCTGTAAGAGTTAGGCTGGGTTACGTTAGGTTAGGTTACATTGTGCAATGTTAGGCTACATTGCATTGTTATGCTGCTACGTGTTATTGTTACGTCACGTTACATTAGGTTCAGTTGTCAAGTTGTGCTGTAATGTCATTTTTAATTCCTGACATTTTTTTCCAATGCAATGTCTATGAACGTGGTTAACATGATATGACCACCCAATTCCTCTGCAAATGCTTACTTTTCAGTTGGCAGGCAAAATAACACCAAGAAGGGTGCTTTATGTTGTGTAGCGTAGCATGCAACATAATGTTAAAGAAGAAGAAGATGTGGCACAACCTAACTTAACCTGACTTAACCTCCCAGATAAGAAAGGAAGCACTTTTTAATGAAAATATTTCCAAGATTGCTGTCCCAAACCTTTCCAAGAAAAAAACCTAACCTAACATTACCAGTTTTCTATTGTGCTTTAAGGTATCCACGTTTGTAGGATTTATACAATCCAAGGTTATATGATTGTATTCCCATTTTAATCCCCTTATTTTTCATCAAGTGCTCTTAGTCTTTGTGGATAAAAGACATTCACGGCAGCATTTCCACCGATGGAAAAATTAATCAGCGTTTAATGTTTTAATAAAGCACTTCGAGTTGTAATGTTCTGACTCAGAGGGAGATCTGCTCTTTCATTTTGGTTTGCACAAATTTTCATCTCAATATTTCCCCGGAAGTAAGTTAATCTTTGTCCAAAGAAAATGGTTTATGGCGATATTTCCGTACGCCAGCAACTTATCATTTACCTCGCACCGTAGTCGGCACTCCCCACTCTTCCCCTGTGCATTTTGTTTTGTTTTCATAAGTTATTCCGAATCCGTGCTGGGGTGGCTTTATGCAACAGGCTTATGCTGTTAAGCAGAGTTTGTTGTGTGAACCCTTTGCCCACCACCCGATCGGTGAAATTCAGCTCAAAGTCTGTCAGCGAGCTTAAAGTGCCGTCAATGAACCGACACGGCCGCCTGAGTAGCTCATCCTCGGCTTCATCCGGCCAGTTGGCGACTGACACTCCCAGTCGGGGGCTAAATGCGAGAGCATTAAGCGACTCCCCCGTCTTGCCAGGGCAGGGGACCCAATGCAGGCCAGCGCTCCAACCAATTGAGCCACCGGGACGACAAGTGGGTAGGAGCTTTGATTCGCATCCGGCGTCCCGAGTTCAGTGTCCGGGAGGGATGGCAAGTTTTGTTTCTGTCATGAGTAATGCAATTTCGTGAATTGGCCGCATCTGAATCACTAGCGCTGCACACAGGCGTAGAAACGGGAGGGACCACTGGGGCGATGGCTCCACCAGCTCTAGAGGCGGGGCAGCAATGTTAACTGTACACCTCGCATTTTTTCAAAATACAATTTTCGCTTAGTATACTTCGGAACGATTTAATACAAGTACTGGCCGTTTACCCACCAGCAATCTACCTTTATACTAAGTGCAATTGCTTCATACTAAGAAGGGATACTTTAATTATAATTGTCTGCATTAAAAATTGGACAATTGGTAGCAAATGGACTTGAAAGTTGCAAAACTAAGCAAAACATTCTGTAACATGCGCCAAGTCAACATCCGGCGACAAAAAATATGTATTCTCGAGGACTTTCATCTTGTTTTTAATCAACGAATCAATATGTCGAGTTAATTACCTACATTACTCCAGGATGCATAATTTATCAGCTATGTCCTCTTATCCTGTATACACTGCATCCATATAGGAATAAAAGCCCTCTTCGGAAAAAGGTGAGTAGAGCCTGTGAACATGAAAGTGCCTCTTACCGGCGGCATGACCGTCATGCCCGAAATGATTTATTGGCGGTGACAATTCCCTTCCATTTTTTGTTGTCAGAGAAGAACTGGATTATTGTATTCATTTTGTTCATCCCTTGAATAGTTAGTTTACTGTAAACATCCAACATTCGCTGTTCCACCATTGTTTCCTTGCTATTCCGTCGCTTCAAAATCTCCTTTGACATACAACCTTGGACTTCTTGCAGCGAAATCCTCCACAAGCCGGCGGCGGATGTGCGCCGGCAGAGCCCACATCAAACGATCCGGGCGCTGTCATCAGTTGTATGTGGAATAATGTTTCGGGCAATTGAGGTAGCAATTTCAACTTCGAAGTTGAGGGAGAACTGGACTGACGTTGCATGCAGACATATTCTTGCGGCTATTCCACAAATGATTGCCACAATTGTCGCATCATAGGCGAGGTTGACGCATGTTCTCGGCTCACATCCGGCCAACAGAAACAAGAATGCTTGTTGCTTGAGCGCATCATCTTAACTACAAGGGCATCTCCATGGTACCGTAACAAAGCCCATTTTGGACCCCTTTTTCGAGTGCGTTTGGCAGCCTAATCACGGCTGCTCTCCTGTATCGTGTGACCTGGGCTCCGAGCGGATCCCAGACATTCGGCCGACGCCAGCTGACGCTGACGCTGCAGCTGACGCCTCCAGCCCCGGCTGTCGCGGCGTTTGTTATGCTTAAGTCAGCATCCGTTCTCACGGAGCGCCCGACCTGCCGGCCGAGGCTGCCATTGCGCTATGACACAGTCGGGTATCATCATGGTGACACCCGTGTCACCACTGTACCAAGCGGCACATGTAGGGCAGGGGGCTGGTCTGGAGTGCGATGACAGGACCCTCCCTTCGCGGTGTGATGCAATAGGTGATGACGGCAGGAAGGAGCGTTGCCCCCTGTCCCATGAGCGACTGGTATGTTAGGTTGGTCCGGTTCCGGTATGTTAGGTTGCACACTTTTTGCCAAAATCGATAGCAGCTTCCCCTCATTTGATGCATTTTTGGCCGCTGAACACGATGGAAGCATCAGAAATGCAAATTTCTCACATCTTTTGATGGCCCCGGCCACTTGAAGATTTTGGCTGGGACCAAATTTTGGACATTTTTGCATCTCATAAGCGGACTGGTGGAAAAATGAGTCCGCTTGAACGTTACATGGTCGAGGCAATTCATTTTCGATCATTTGGCACCATTCCCAAGATTTTAGCTGTCTTATTACCTCAGATTTCGTCTTCTGAAGTATGGAAGTTTCGAGCGGTTCCCTGGGCTGCCAAGAGATGGCAGGCCTAGCAAGCCCGGCTGCCTTCCACGTACACACAACTGAGGGACGCGAGGAAGTTTTCGCGGGAAATTCAGCTGTTTTGTGACAATCTTTGCGCAATAGCTATTGACGAATGCGAATGTAAACAACACAAAAAAGCAAGGATATTAGGAATAACCAATATAGATATAACTATAAATATTTGGTTATATTCAGCAGCGGCGGCAGCAGTGCAGAATATAACAGTGGCAAATAGCAGTGGTTTCAGGTGCCACAGCTGGGCGGGTCGCAGGGGCAGCCGTCTCGACATGAGCGCGAGCACATAAATATAACCAACGCTTCGTCCTGTGTTGTCCAGCAGGCATTAGGTGTTATTAGCCATGGAAGGCCAGATATTTCGAAAGAAAATGAAGACACCACATTCTCAATTCGGCATTTTGCCACGACGGTTGCCAGGAACCCAGCTCCCAACAAAGGGGATGTGATTGGCCGCCTGCAAATGATCCGCATCGAGCGCATACAAGCGGCTTCGGTCGTCGACGAAAGTCAGGTGTCCATGGAGGAATGCATGGAGGCAGTTGTAGAAGAGATCCTACACCTTTGGAAGCGGGCATCCATCCCCGTTCGTGATCGTGCTCGCGTCATAGAGGCTGTAAGAAGCCTTTGGAGCAGGAAGGACGCCATCAATAAAAAATCGGGCAAAAGCCAACAAACAGCACGAGCACGCCTCGTCAAGGTCGTGGTTTCGGACATGGACATGCTTTTTGACATCGCCAGTAGGACCCACCAGCCAGAGCTGCCTAAGGACCGCGTGTTCTTGGCGGACCAGCGCGGTCCCAGGCTCCTCCACATCGGGGGCCTCGACGCCGAGACCACCGCACGCTGGCAAGGGCGGGAGGAGCGGCAGGTGCGGGAGGCGGCGAGGGCAGCTTCCGCTACCGCTGCAGCCACGGCAGCCACGGCGAGGGCGAGCCGTACTCGCGCCCAAGTCGAGACGGCTGCCCCTGCGACCCGCCCAGCTGTGGCACCTGAAACCGTCCGCACTGCTGCCGCCGCTGCTGGCGGCCCCTCCGTGGCCCGTCGCTCGGCGTCTCTGGCGCTCAGAGATGGCGCCGTGCCGTCCGGGGACCATCGTACGACTCGCGCTGCCCAGGTAGCTGGCGCTGCTGCCACCCCCGCCGCCGTCCTCCAGGTGCAGCTCTGGCATCCAGTCCTTCGTTGCTGGTGACTCAGGTCCGTGTCATTCCCCTCACTTACAGTCCATAGCCATTTGAAACCCGCTCCTCTGGCCTAATCTTATATTTTTTCGCTCCTCACTTACAGTGCATTGATCACGTTTATCCACGCCCTCGTCTATGAAAGGATTGGTAAGCCAGTGGTATTGCTTGTCTCTATACCCCGCCTTCATTCATCAAAGCTACTATTTTCCTAATATAATAATTTCCTGTTCTCCGTCTCAGGTCAGTCCGGCACAACCGCTGGCACCGTTCCCGAGCCGTCGGCAGCTGGCACCTTAGGGATTTCGGCGAGGCAGTGCTCGTACCCTAGCGCGCTCCGCATGGCCCGGGCGCTGGTGAGTCCTCATCTGCCGCCGTCCTGATGGGCGCAGTTCTTGACATCCAGTCCTCCGTTGCTATCTCTGGTCCATATCATTCTTCCCAATGCAGTCAAACCATTCATAACATCTAAGGTATTGATCATCTCATTGATAACCTGTCATCTGCTATTGCACCATGATAGGTATTGAATGTTTGTCCCAGCAGCTCACCCGTGTACTGCATCGAAAGATCATCGTGTCCGACTGCGTGTCCTTACAGCGTTTCATCCAAATTACCTCCCTCATGAAACAATTTCCTGTCCTCTGTCTCAGGCCGGTCCAGCAACGCCGCTGTCCACTCTGGCGCTCCTTGCGCCGTCCCTAGCTCCCCGGTCACCGCTGCTGCAGCAGCCGGACCGTCCGTGACCCCGGCAGCTACTGGATCCCCGCCCGGTGGCACTACGCTGACTAGGCCGGCTGTCGGGCGTCTCAGGCCGTGACTGTTCAAACGGTGGCAGTTCCTCCTCTGACGACAGTGACAGTGCTCCCGAGTATCAGCCACCCTGCAGGCCAAAAGTAGACGCGTGGAGGGTCCACCTCTCTCACTTTTGTCTGAGGCTGCTGATGCGCGCGATGTGGGTTCTCGGAG